>CAJQUW010012725.1:0-50841 GCA_907163375.1 Prostheceraeus crozeri
GGGGGGGGGGGGGTTTCACCGAACTTCACCGACCCAACTTTTGACGACAAACACGATGGGATGGGTCTCGGAACTCCATTCCAACATTTTGAAAATTTTTTTTTTCACGAAATAATCCTAAGTGTCGAGACCACCGTAGTGAAAATTTTCGAAAAAATTTTTTGGACGAATTTCAACCTGAAACCTTGATAGAAGTTTGTTTCACATGATTCTGAACAACTTTGGTCTTTTCGACCAATTTAGTCAGTTGAGTCGTTGGGGGGGGCGGTTTTTTCACCGAAACTTCACCGACCCAACTTTTGACGACAAACACGATGGGATGGGTCTCGGAGCTCAATTCCAACATTTTGAAAATTTTTTTTTTAAGAAAAAATCCTAAGTGTCGAGACCACCGTAGTGAAAATTTTCGAAAAAATTTTTTGGACGAATTTCAACCTGAAACCTTGATAGAAGTTTGTTTCACATGATTCTGAACAACTTTGGTCTTTTCAACCAATTTGGTCAGTTGAGTCGTTGGGGGGGGGGGCGGTTTTTTCACCGAAACTTCACCGACCCAACTTTTGACGACAAAAACGATGGGATGGGTCTCGGAGCTCAATTCCAACATTTTGAAAATTTTTTTTTTCATGAAATAATCCTAAGTGTCGAGACCACCGTAGTGAAAATTTTCGAAAAAATTTTTTGGACGAATTTCAACCTGAAACCTTGATAGAAGTTTGTTTCACATGATTCTGAACAACTTTGGACTACGTAAATTTACGATAATTCGATAAAATTTCGTAAATTTTATAGGTCTTTTTTCAGTATATGAAATATTCCGTTTTTTTGCATTCTGGAGGTATCTTATTTTTTTTTGTCCTGAACCGGTCATATATACATTTTTTTGCATTTTTGAGGTATCTTATTTTTTTTAGTTGTCCTGGACCGGTCATATATACATTACTATCAACAACAAAACAGAGTGGAACCAACCAAACATGCCAACAGCAACTACATAGAAGATCTAGAGAGATATAGAATGATGATTAATTGTGAACCATGGGACCATTAAATAATGAACTATGGAACCACGACAATCAATGAATTGGTATATATGTATATTTGCTAGATAATCGATAATGACACTGATAGTTTGTAAGTTTGTATAGAGATTTCAAATGATTTATCATTTGATTTCCAAAATTTTTACTTAGGATTTCTTTCTGTTTCAATTGATAAGGCCAGATCGGCGAAATATATTTTAGTACAATTAATTACTTAATTTTTGTACGTATAAAGACTGAAAATTAATATTATTATTATTTCAAAAAATGGTCTCCATCAGGCAGGTAACAAAACGTTTATCATTCCACGAGGCATGATTATGGTTGTCAGTGACCATTCGAGAGCGCTCGTCTGAATAGAAGTGCTTTTTGTAGGCCTACCATCAGGCTAATGGGTCCCTCCAGCAATTAAAAAACGTTTATCCTTGTTAAGAAGTTGAGTTTCACCACTTCGTTCTGGAAATGGTTGATTGATCTTACCACAAAATTGCATCTACAAAATCTTGCGACATGTTCTTTAGACATGCTGAGTAAGTAGCCGACACTAGACTAGTCGTTAACTTGAAAGAGGCCATTTCTATAATCATCAATTTAAAACAAAATTGATCAATCATATCTTTAAAGACAACATGACGATATTTCAAAGCAACCATCCGTTCATACAAGTTCGATGGGCTTGCTAACGAAAGAAGTACATGTACATTAGTCCGGCAGCCAGAGCGAATTTTTGCAGGGAACGAGGCCGAAAGTCTTTCACAGAATTATGTGCATCCTATGCCTACTTCGAAGCAGGGCTGTGGAGCCGAGCCGGAGCCTTACGGAGCCGATGGTTTTGGTCGGAGCCGGAGCCGATTTATCACAAAGGCTCCGGCTCCGGCTCCGATAGTTTGAGCTTTGATATAAATCTAGAATTTTGAAAGGTATTAATTGACATCATAAAAAAATTGAATCATTTGAAATCTAAAGATATGTCTTTTAAGTATACCAATGATCTGTCCTCCACGATATCTTTCTTTGCAGTTGCCGCCTTCTTTTGTATTATATGTATTATATTTACACACATGTGTAATATTTTTTTATTACATATGTTTCGTAAGATTAATACATAGCTAATACATACATAAGACTAATTCCATAGCTTTTAGTGACAACGTATTCTCCAAAATTCATTAATTTGAAGACTTGTTATATACATGCTAACTAGATGATTGTAGATTCCTAGAGACAAGTCGCCAGTCATTTATGTAAACATTTCCAGTTCAGTCAGCAAAGATAATATAGCTGCATTTCTTTCGCAATGTTTTAAATCTAATACGGTTACTATGTAGGTTACCATCTATCGGTATGGCTACTGGCAGAAGCTACTGGCATCTGTGACAATGCCAATTTCCTTAGATTGTATTGTAGGCTCTTGTGCAGTCCCCCCACCTACATTTTTCAAAACAATCGATTATTCAATTTGATGAATTTTGATTGGAGGGATAACTCTTCACACTCACACGAATGACCTGACTACAAGTCCTCACATGGCTATAGCAATAAGCGACCCAGCCACTTCTAGTAGCGCCTTATTATTCTAAAGGTATCTCATTCACAATGAATTTCCTTTGACTTCAAAATTCAAAAGGTATCTTTCAATGCGAAAAAACCCGAAGGCAAATTGCAATGTTGACTTGCTGACGAAGTTTGCGGCTATGACATCGCAATTGCCCACGTAGATTTTTACAACAGCACGGAATGCTTCACTCAAACCGGTGATGCTGAAACGGACATCCAATGGTTCTGCATCTTTTGACCAGAGAAAAAATGGGGGGGGGACTGCACAAGAGCCGTATTGTGTAATAATGTTTCCCCAAATGTCATAGACCTGTGGATTTCAAGAATTTTCATTATTATTTTTTCCGTCTGTCAACACTTTATGCTGATATCATGTTGACTTATATGTAAACAATAAAAAAAGACTGAGACGCTCTCAATAAAGGCGCCTTTTGACCTCCATTTTCCATTGTCTGTGACATTAAACCGCACGCGCATTCGAAAGCTAGCAAAGTAGATGGGATTTCTGCTTGGTGCTCGCAGTCAAATTTTTACTATGCATTGCGCCCTGCAACATGCTGTGTGATACTCAGAGTTCATTTTCATCAGCCTAGCCATCATCAGAGGAATAGTGGTAATATGTTATGCATAAATTGAATATAATAATATACATGAATCATTGATGAATTATTTAGTGCAACTTTACGCCATAATGATAAATACGGAATTAACATTATGTAAGTTAAGCCTTAACTTAATAGGTATGCTGCATGGAATTACAAAACTCGTCCTAAATTAGATATTTTTAATTTTTTAAGTATAATTTTCAATTGTACATTTCTAGCCTACACTGCAATGAGACTATCTAAATTACAATTTCTACAGATGATGAGTCGTGGGCTACCCACCGATCATATTATTCATGGACCAACAGACTATTGGATAAAGGCAACAACAAATAGCAATAGCGACCTAAGCTAGCCTATATGCACTTTAATATTCAATAAAGCAATTGATATCTTTATTGATCCGGTATATTTGGCTATATAGCCGATACCCCTTCCATGTTCGAGAAGATACAGGCCCTATAAGCTATTTAGAGGCATACGCTATCCAGTTTCATATTCAAGCTTTGTTAAAAAGCTTATACTACTATTCGGCCCCTGTGACGGCTAATTAGGTATATCATCATCACTCATGTGGTCTTATTTAATGTAGCTTCGTAGTAGACTGGTTGCAAGCTAGGCCAATTTATATTTAGCCATTGCGGGAGATCTTTATCTAATTTAACCAATCCAGGCTATAACTTTATTTTATCTTTCAGAGATAGTCAATTCATGCAAAAATATATGACAAGTATGTTATTTGTCATTATATTAGGCTATTATCATTTTTATTATTAACTTAAGTCGTTGCTTGTTAATGAAAACTAATTTGATGATTGTAGGAAGCCTCTAAAGGCCACACCGTTATCCAAAAAACCCGTTCAACGGATCCAGGATAACCAGCATAGATAGAACCTGAATTTGAAGTCGGAGCCGGAGCCTTTCACATCAGTGTCGTGGAGCCGGAGCCGATGAGATAACGCATCGGCTCCACAGCCCTGCTTCGAAGCGTCACGTCTGCCGATCCTAGTGAGTTCCTCTTCTTGTCAGACAGGATCAAAGAAAAACACATGTAATTACATTGGGACGCAGATTGCAGTTTTTGGCTAGAATGAAATTTTGTATGTTTTCTCTTATTTAGCGAAAAGTACTAAACCCAGAGTCATAATTTTTGGCATAGAATGTCTTCAATTCATTTCCTTTCGTGTTCGTGCAGCGTTCGTGTTCCTTTCAGGTCCATGAAGCTAAGCACATCTAGATTTGGCGAGCCTCCTAATGTCGGCAATCACAAACATTTTGAGCAACTTTATCCATATTCAACCACATTTTCACATACATTGTACATTGCCGATTATATGCATGATAATAGCACATGTACGAGTGCATCATAGGAAATGACCTAAAAGCATTCCATGTCAAATTTTATGACTCTGGGTTTAGTACTTTTCGTTTAATCAGAAAAAATATGCAAGATTTCATTTTAGCCTAAAACTGCTATCTGCGTCCCAATGTATTTACATGTGTTTTTCTTTGATTCTGTTTGACAAGAAAAGGAACTCACTAGAGCTAGGCAGACGTGCCGATTTGCAGTAGGCATAGGGTGTACATCATTCTGTGAAAGTCTCACTTTCGGCCTCGTTCCCTGCAGAAACTCGTTCTGGCTGCCGGACTTCATGTTTCATATTAAGCTTGTAATCAATAGATATCGAAGTTTATGGATTCAGATAAAGAACCCCGAACTTCATTGATTTTGTTGGATTATCGTATTTATTGCTCATGCTTGTTCTGATCTCTTCTTTGCTTTGCATGAGACCATTGCATGTGAGAAAGAACTGACACATGCAGGTACGCGACATGACAGACAGAAAACCATCGCATAGTCTATGATAGGAGGTAACACATGAAAAGACATGCAGACATGAAAACTCATCAAAGGACTAATATGTTTGACATGCTTGATTCATGCAGATTGTTTCACAAAGAATTGAAGTGTGTAAACGTAACTTACGTATAGAAAGTCCTTTCCAAATTCGACAAACTTTACATGTTTAGAAAGCTCATATTCTGAAATTGCTCCTGTGAAAATTTCATGACTATACTCCAAATATAGCCGTAAGTAGACTAAATAATGTTTCAATCTTTTGTATTTTGTTTGGAATTCATCGCTAACCAGAAAGCGTGACTCATCACTCTCACGCATGCATACCTGACAAGTCACACATTTTATCACGCAGATTATCACGTCTGTGCATTGTGTAGAATGCTTGTCTAGGCAGACAAATGCAATGCTGTGCAATCGAAAGACATCATATTCATTCATTTCATTTGTTTTGTACCTCTCAGTAACATGCGAACTGCTGTACTAGAAAGGCTATGTTAGGGGTCGAACTTAGGTGTCGCTGTGTCGCAACAATTAAAGGTCCCCAAAAGTACTATTTACTTTTGGTTGCGAAGAGGCTGTCAGCGGCCTGATGGAAGGTCTTCTGGCCGACCAAGGCTGACTTCTTGCAGGTCAAATCGCTACATCACCATTGTGGTCGATAGTGATCCCTCTACCTCTTTTATCTGAGCTTTCAGCAGGTTCAAATCTTTCCATGACAACTGTTTGGAGACGACTTAAGGAGTTGAACTACTCCAGTTGTAAGAGACGATCGAAGCTGAATCTGTCCGAGCGACACAAGAAACTGAGACTACAGTGGTCAATGAAAAGTTGCCACTGGCGGAATCAGTGGTCACGTGTTGTTTGGTCGGATGAGGCAGCTGTCCGATTAAAGTTCAAAGATGGATGTCTCCGCCTTTGCCTGAAGTCTGGGGAAGACATTCATGATCGCTTTTTTACATCAAGGAATCAGGACGATTGCAGGAAATTGCTCATCTGGTAGCCATTTGGAGTGATGGTCGCAGTTCACTGCATGTTATGAGGGAAAACATGAACTCCGAACGCTACGTTTGAGTGCTCAAAGAACATGTTTATCCTTTAGCATTCAGTTTAGGTGATTCATCATCTGATTGTATTCTCATGGATGACAATTCTCCATGCCATCTTGCCAGGGCAACTCAATTTTATAAAAGACAGGCAGGAATACGAACCTTAGACTGGCCGGCAAGGTCTCCTGACTTGAATCCAATCCAGCATGTCTGGTCTATTTTGAAACGGCGAGTTCGTCGACGAATTTGTCCCGGCAATGATTTGAATCGGTTGGAATCTTTAGTGAGGCAAAAGTGGAATCAGATTGATCAACAGATATCAGAAATTTGATCGGCAGTATGCTTAATCGCATCCGAAAGGTAATAGAACTTAGAGGAGACGAATCTGACTACTAGGGAACGTACCCATCAGTCCTTTTAAGGACTAGGCCCTTACTGGGCCAACATATAACAAAGAAAAATATTTGATATGATATAGGAAACAAGTTCATTTAATTAATGTATTAATTAAAGTTAAAAGTATTAGTAAGTAATTCATGTATTAGTAAGTTAAAAACTTACTGTTTGCTATAAAATGTTGCTGTTTTAACTAATTTCTAACTAGGTATGAAACGGACTGTAGAATCGCTACTTGTTTTAGGAATGATCCCTCACTCTCAAGAAGATCTTACTCCGATAGCAACAATAAGTCTGAAATGAATGCATCACTGTAAAATCGAACTTCAATCGAAGTATCAGCGAAGTGATGCAATGATAAGGTACTGCTAAGTTTAAAATCACATTTCCCCGTTCCAAATTGGGTTTCAATGGTGGCTATCAATTCGCCTCCAATCATTGACAGCTGATAGATTTACATTTCGACCTCCATCCGTTGGGCACACTTTCAACAAATGTTGTGCAGTCGTAGAAGCTTTACCGACTCTTCCAATTATTTCCGCCCTCTGTCAATCATCGTCTTCGGTCACTGGATACTCTTTCAATTAGTTTTCCTCGATTTTGATGCTCCTGTGACTAGATCATTGGGAACTTTCGCTTGATGTGGACACTGATGCTATCTGAAATAGAACCGGTCTGCCGAGATGTCCTCTCTCGTAGAGTATTATCGGAGAGATTCACTCATTGGAGTATTATCGAACATCGACTACTGCATTTAGTCGATGCTGACTTCCACAAAAGTTTCTGATGAATTAAACTGACATTCGCTTTGTCTCACGCTTTATCGCATTATTTTGTTTCAAAAAGAGAAACTCACGAGAGATACGACTTGAAGAAGCACGAATGCACACGCTGCCATGTCGAACAAACGACAACACCGCCATCTTGGAATGCTACTTTGCAGGCTCTTGCTACTTATTACAAGTTTCAGAGGCGCCATGTGCTCCCTGAATTCGTTCGTCAGATTCAAATTGTGCACATGCCCGACGAGCCGAGTACGTAGCATTTAAATCTTTCCAAAATTTTTGTAGTTGTCCTGTGCAGAGCAGGCTATTTATCGGTATAAGTGCTTGCAGGATTCGCATTCGTGCCAAGTACCATTGGAAGCTGCTACACCCGATTGCCATCTAGAAGGAATTATTTTGCGACGTTTGTACATGTGAGGAGAACTTCAACACTATATGAAGGATTTTCATCCATCAAGATCTCTAGCACTGGATCTGTTCGAATATCCTTCGAAGACATGAGACTGCTCTACGGTGACCGAATTATGGCATATTTGAAGTGAGGCTAGCATCATCAATCAGACGAACTGTCCTGCGCTGAATGCTATCAAGTTCATCTCAGCTGCTGGAAGGGTCTCTCTGCTGACGTGTGGACAAGTCTCCATCACAGGACGAACCTGAAAAGGAGCCTTATAAAGTTCGAGCAATTGTAGAGGATTGAAGTAGGCACGGGCTCGAAACAACACTCCAAGACGTTGGGGGAAGCAAATTGGCAGATATGGACTGATCTGCCTAAAGAGTCAGACAGTGTCACACCAAGCAAAGAGAGTCTGTCCTTCACTGAAAGGGAATGACCATCCATAGCAATGATAGAACCTACATGTAGAATTGTACATGCGGTTGTTTACTATTAAAAAAGTGATGTATGACTCATGAGATTCATTTGAAAAAATACTTTTCTCTGCATCATGGAAAGCAAAATTGTTTGAATGCAAAATTTGAATGTTTGTGTGTCTCGTTAACTTCAATAATTTCCTAGCAATTATAAATACGAATGATACATAAAAATTTCATTGCGCATCTACATAATGGGCTTGCACAGTGTTCTTTGGTTTTGCAGATGTGGCGTCAGGAATCTGGGATTGTTGAAATGTTATTCACTTATATTGGTGATTATCAAGGATTTTCTACGTGGTCAAACTGGAGAAGCATAGTCACTGACATACTTACTTGTCACGAGGAAGTTCGACGGTGAGTTGAAAAGCGCTGACTTTGGATAAAATGTTCTTATCGCGTGTACAGAGTGAACCAGAAATACCAGCCGGGCTTTCATAATGTGAAATCCGTTTACAAGGAGATTGAAGATAAGAATTTGCTTGTTATGACCGATGCTTATTATATCTTATATATTCAAACTGACGAATGTTAAAATTAAAAAAAAAGCACAAAATGGGTTGTAGACTCAGTTTCAACACAGTTGTAGACAGTTGTAGACAGCCAACTATGAGCTTATGCATGCTCGTGCATGTTAATGAGTCATCGAAAGTACATCTGCATCCTCATAGTTTAATTTAGGAAGCCCTCGCCTACTGACGATGTATGTACTTGTGCTTTTATTTACCATACCTGTCCAAATATAAGAGCCGTTTTATAGAAAAGTTACCTGTAGAGCAATCGATTTGTATATCTATCATGAAGTACTTAGTGCGCTGCTGTGCCGTTGTCGCCCTTCGCATCGTCTCACGTGTATTTAGCTCTTAAGAGCTAACCTAGTTCATAGTGACCGTCAAACAACGAGTCAAATCTCATTTGGTCATGCTCTTGTGGTTTTCTAATCACAATAGACTTTTAGTTTTCCACCATAATACTTAAAACTATTGTATGGCAGCATGCTACGCATCGCATCAAGTTCATTTCCGCGTTGTTCTTGATATCCATCCTCCCTACATACGTACACAACATCATGACCCTACGCCGTGTATATTCGCGAAATCTACTGCTTCGTATGAATGATGTCACGCCATCCCGCCGTCCTTCGCGAAGCACACGTGATGACTGACATACCATCCCTTATACCATGCTCCGATATTTTGAGAAATAACGTGCCAGAATGCCTATCAGTCTCGAGAGATATTTCCTTCTATCAAAGGTACCCTTTTATGCTTTAAGACTTTTCATTGATGAGAACGTGCGTGTCCTTCCTGTGCATCTTACGTTGCTGTCTCTTCATGTTAGGTATACCTTAGTTTCTTGATACAGAAAGTCCGTAGTTCATGTATTTTAGCCTCAAGATTTTCATTTTTGATACTTGATGATAATCGTCTTATTATTAATTCTTATGAATAATTTTATGATGAAGCCTGTATTTGCGCCCATTTATGTGACCACTGTGAATGTGATTCAATAAACTCGGGCAGCTCTAATACAATGATAGCATGTTATGCATGCATGCATGATATTTTACTGATTATTGATAAGGAAAAGATAGATACACGAATAGTTGCTTAACGCCATACTTTTCATAAGGTTTCAAAAATGTATCCGATAATCTCATCGTACAGTTTTGTTATATTATATTAGGAATCATTATCATATAGCACATAAACCGATAGTGCGAAATTGAAGACTTACTCTGTTTGCCTTGCAGACAAAGAATAACATCGGCATGTTCCTTTCCGAATCCGAACCCATTAGTGGCAATAGAAAAAGTAAGTGAATCAAATCGGTTGTGTCTATGCGGGAGGTTATTCATGATTTGTCAGGAAATGAAAATCAAAGCCCTTCCAAAGTTAAGATGCTTACTGAAATTGAGAATGTATATACCCGCCCGGTTTCGTAACGTATGACCCTTGATGCTGTCCTACGTGCCTAGCGAAGCCGGTCCGGTGCATGTTTCTTACTGATTTCAAATAAAGTGTTTATTTTCTTACAAAATGAATAATTAAATATGCTGGCTTGTGCCAACGAGCATTCATTTCAATGAATGTCATAACTTGAGAGCAATTCTGATCTTCCTTTTCTGGCAAATATGAGTAAATCAGGCTCTCACACAGTTGATGAAATTTTATTTAGTTGCTCTTATTCATATGATTTCTCCGATGTAGACGCACATAATTTGATGCGTGCACCCTGACCCCTGTTTGCAGAGGCTTGACTTTATAGCAGAATAAACATGCTTGTGTTGATCTTGCTGAGAGTGAAAATTAGCAAAAAGCAGTTGTAAAAAGGATTTATCAAATTCAGTTCAGGATTTCTTTTTCAAATGTCGTTTCATGGAAAATACAGACCGTTGAAATAAGCCGTCGATGAACTGTTAGTCATAGTCCTTCGAATGACAAAGCGGCATCATTTCAACGGTTTTTACTTGAACAACTAAACTAACTTACATTAAAATTCCACAACATTTTTTTAACATCTATAATTACAAAGCGAGTTTTTGGTTTAGGATGGAGTGAAAAATAGATTAATTGATATGATGCGCTCTGCCTGTGTAAATTAGGGACTTAATATTAAAGCCTGTAACAACATTTATGGATGCCCATGTACTCGTATAAGTTGGAAATAAGGAGGACTCCCAAGTTCACCCAAATTACATATTCAAAAAAGTAGCTAAAAATATCATGCAACACCTGACGTTTCGGACATTGATTACGGGCTACAAGGAAGATGAAGACATGCCTTCTATACAGCGAAACGAAAGCCGATCACACACTTTCATGTATCCTGTTAATTTCCGAACTGGTGCATTCAATGTATTTATTTTTAGACGATCCGTTCAAAACTAAGTTACATTGGTGATCAAGAACATCAGTAGACTGATGTATTATGATAAATGCGCTTTTGTTGTCATGATTACCTGCATCTTTTTGAAACGAGGACGTAAATGGATGAGTGAGTGATTACAAATGCTGTGTTTATGCTCATCATACCGCTGATTGAAGGGGTTTTTATTTTGACTTAGGTTCTTATGACCACAACACGATACAGTATGGCACGAAGAACAATCAAAGCAAGGTGGTTTACTATACGATACTGAGTGACCGACTTCTTTGACGTCACTGCTTCTCCAATAGGGCGTGGACGGTGTTGACATGGTCATTGTACGTACTACGTACTCGACGTGAGCGGGTAGTGCTGTGACTGACAATGGGCAGGTTTCTGACAGATCGAATGAAAGCTCTCCACATTTTTCGATCTTGTGCCATATTCGAGCCTCGATTGGTCGCTGTCGTAGTCCAGTTGTTGTGCCACCGGTTTAAGGTCAGTAGAAATGTCCTTCCTCCAAGAAGTGCGTGGAGCATTTCTATTGTATCTCCATAACGAGGTACGTTTGAACGACTAAAATTCTCCTAGGGATTCAAAAATGCTTCATTTGTGCAACATGTTCCAACCATCGCATTCCTGAATATTCAGTTTATCTTTTTTAAGTAACGGGGTCTTACTTAGGTTGGGAGAACTCCTCATTTCTGACTAATAAACCCGGCCATCTGTGAACATGTGTGTGGTATTGTGAACCATGTTTTTGAGCTTCTTTCATAGTTAACCAATTTTGGTGAAGAAAGTATTCGAAAGCTTAGAAAAATATCGTCTGATTAGTTCATATCCTGCTCGCAAGAGTCATTGAAAAGTTGCTTCAAATGGGGCTATATATTTATTTTGTCACCTATCTGGAAAATGCGGTCATCAGAACAATTTATCATAGTTTGTTTGGAAATTGAGGAAGTGATTTCTCGAATGTTGCATAATTGGAAAAACAACAGCATGGTTGGACGACAAGAGAATCGATTTAAATTTTTACAGAAGGTTGTAAGTCCGTTATGTATAAACTTCTTCGTTTTTATTATTGCTTTACGATAAATTCTGCATAGCTCTCTGGTCATTTATGCTTTACCACCAATTGTAATCGATAACTTATTTTCCAATGCTAGGCATGTGAATTATATATAGGTTTTACAGAAAGAACTTCGAATTTTAGAAAGAAGAAATAGTGGACGAAAATCGCGAAATGATTCTTCTGAACGGTAAGACCGAATATCTTACACTCACACCCTTTCACACAACTTCAGATTTTTTCTTTTAGAAAATCCAATGTCTGAATCTCAACAAACGTCTGAGCCATTGTCTCCTTTTCCGGTTGTCGACTTGACAGATGGTGTAGATGAAACGTCAGTGAAAAAGGAAGAAATAATGATTTCGCATTCTGAAGATATCGATCCGTTTGATGATAGATCTCTGGAGGAGGCGCTGACCAGCCAAGAAAGTAAGTCATCCGTCGAGATACTGATAAAATTGAAATAATAATCAGGAAGCAGCATTTCTTATGCGATGATAAAAATCGTGCGAGCACTCATTTATGATAGAATGTCGATTAGCTAGCAATTTTTTCTTCTGATGACTTCAAATATCATTCTTTTGTTGCTTCTTCATTTGCACAGTTATGAATGATTGCCAATTTTCATTCTGTCTGAACCACTGAATTTGAGTGGTCCCTTAGAATTTAAAATGTTGATTTTTATCATTAGATCGCTTCCACCTTAAAACACTGGTTGCATAAGAGTGATGAAAAAGTGAGTCTGTCATTAAACAACAATGAAATCAAATAAACGATAGATCAAATCGCCATGCAAAAGATGTGCGGCTGGTAGGAAAGACTGGTCATGAAAGACTTCTTCGCTGATAATTTAAAAGCACGAAGGGAGTCTGCAGATTTCACCTTGATAGGCAAATTATTCCATATGTGGGCAGAAGAGGAAGAGAAATGCTTCTTGGTAACTGTCTTCAATCGATGTCTTGGCAAATGGAGTGAGTTCATTGCTGAAGAGCGGATACGAGATCGGGTAGGAAGAGAGCTAACAGGTGCAACTAGATTACTGAGATGATGAGGCATACAGCCGTGAAGACACTTGTATGCAAGAATGACCAGCGGAAGATCAATCCTCGATCTCATGGAGAGCCATTCCAATTCTCTGAGAAATGGCGTGATATGAGATGACCTCGGAAGGTTACAGACAAGTCGTGCAGAGGCGTTGATAACACGCTGAAGCCTGGCTAACTGGATCTCTGGAGTACCTGCCAAAAGGGAAACACAATAGTCCAACTTGTGAAATACCAGTGATTTGATTAGTGTCGATGCAAGCGGATAGATCGGGGAACTGAGCGTAACTGTCTTAGAGTAGCAAAACATGATGAGACTGTTTTTGTTATATGATGCTTGAAAGACCATGTGGAATCAAGTTCAACTCCAAGACACCGTGTTGGTGTTTTATTGAGATGAATAATAATCTACGTTAAAACTCGATGAATGTTGATGTGATACTGATTTATATTTCAAAATCTTGCTTCTTGTATCCATAGACATCATAGAATAATACACAGTACAACCAAAATAAAAGTAAGCATGATCACAGCACGTAATTCCTCCATAGAAAGTTTTATAAATTTATAATTCACCACACTCCCCCACTTTTTTGCGACGAAAAAGTATTGTCTTCAGTATGCACTGTTGAGTATACAATAGGGCGTGGCTTCATACTTGATTCATTACAATTATCGAGGCATAAAGGTTATTATGACATACCATAAAGGCTAATTTAATAAAACGTAATTAATATTAATCCACTTCTAACGGATATACAGAACGCACAGGACGCCTCAAAAAACTCAGACCTCTTCGATGTGGACCGACCTCTCGAAACTCGTATTAAAACAGATCTTATTAGGCCATCTCTACTTCGGTTAAGTGACTCAATCTTGCCAAGCTTCCATGATAATCTTGGCTGCTTTTCACCATCTATCAAAACTACTTCCCCGACCTTTGGCTCACGAATCATTCCTGACGAATGCTGCGACTTATGTTCCCGCAGACTTGTGAGATATTCACGCCGCCAGGTGTCCCAAAATGCATTTAAAATCGTTCTCATCGATCTCAGTTTCAATGGTAAGGACAATTGGATTGGATTGTCAAAAGGAATTCCAACCGACTCATCCGTTATTCTTCTTAACACTAGAAAGTGTGCCGGAGTTATAATCTCTTTGTTTTCATCGGACACGTACAAAAGAGGTCTGCTATTTACGACGCCCTCGACTTCATATAACACAGTATGTAACTCATCAAATTCTAAAGTTCGACGGAGCAAAGATTTTTTCAACGCGAATTTGATTGTTTTTACTAAGCGCTCGTAAAATCCACCCATCCAAGGTGCTCGCTCACATATGAATGACCAACAGATACCTTTAGAGTTCAAATACTCTTGAATTATTCTGCTTTCTGTCGGTGCTGCCCCCAGAATAGTGCTTGCCTTTTTAAATGTTTTAGCATTGTCGGATACTATGTTTGGAACTCCTCTTCGTGAAACAAATCGTCTTAAACAGCGAAGGAACGATTCCACCGTCATGTCCGTTACCAGTTCTAAGTGCACGGCGCGTGTACTTGCACACGCAAATAAACACACATAACTCCCCCTTTCGGTCTGAATAAAAAAGAGGACCGAAATAATCTAACCCCACGGTCTGAAAGGCGACCAAGTCCTTCACTCTAAAGTCAGGTAAATTCGGGAAGTCTCTTGGACCAGAAAATGGCTTCCCTTGAATTCTGCTACAGATTGTGCATTTTCGGAGAACAGTTTTCACTTTTTGTCTGCCACGTATTATCCAAAACTTTTCTCTCAACTTAGCGAGAGTGTCTGACACTCTCCCGTGAAATATTGAAAAATGAGCTTCTTGGATAAGTAATTTCTCAAACGTTCGTACTCTCGGCACTAGCAACGGTGAATTCATGTCTGACGGCAGAGAGCTATTTGCGAGTCTGCCTTTATTTCGCAATAACTGATTATCATCCAAGAACAAATGCAAATGACTAAGTTTCGTTTTAGCAGAATTATTTAAAATATGTGAAATTTCAGGAGCAAAGTCCAAATTCTGCAAAGTACGGAACCAATGATTTCGAGCTTCCTTTATCTCGACAGTTGAGAGAAGAAAACCTGTTCTTCGGTTCTCTTTAGACGCACGACAATTATATATAAACCGAAATACATAGCCTGTAATGTCAACAAGTTTCTTTAGGGATGAAAACTTAGACAGAAGAATTGTAGTCTGCTGTGGAGGTTCATTACTTTCATTTGAAGATAAGGTAATTGAATGTGCATTTGGAAACCTATCTGATTCCTTATCTGATACCCTATCAACTTGAAAACTTGTAGTTGTTGGCCAAGAATCTTTGGAAGTTTTTAGCCATTCTGGACCATTCCACCACAATGAGGAAGACAAAATATCACATGGGTAAACTCCACGAGTTGGCAAATCGCTTGGATTTTCACGAGTAAACACTTTATACCAATTATTTGGTGGACAAAGCTTACGGATTTCAGTTACTCGTCTTTGAATAAAAATGGGCCATACCCGAGCAGTATTACATATCCAATGTAGCACATTCTCACTATCGCACCAAAGATAGGACTGAAACTTTTTGAAAGCTGGATCAAGAGAACTAGTCATTTTTGCTAAGCAGACTGCACCTAACAGCTCCATTCTAGGGATAGAATAGCTTTTCAAAGGCGCCACATGTGATTTTGACATGATCAGATGAGTCTCATAAGTTTCATTTGAGTTAAAGATACGAATATAAATGGCAGCCGCATACGCTGCCTGTGATGCGTCACAAAACCCATGAAACTCTACATTATTGTTAAATTTGTCTCTCAGGACAAGTCTCGGAATCTTGCAGCGAAATGAACTTAATTCATTTAACCATCTTTTCCATTTAACTATGGCATCTTTCGAAGTTATTACATCGTCCCATTGAAGCGACTTGCAAACACTTTGAAATACTATTTTTGGAATTATTGTTACTGGAGACACTAAACCGAGAGGATCGAATATCTTCGAAGCTATTTTCAATTTGGTTCGTTTAGTAATACGGAGATCAATACCTAGACAAGCGATTGAACGAAAATCAAATGTTATATAATCATCACGTATGTTCCAATTCAAACCCAGTACTTTAGTGTGATTTTCATCAGAGTTCAACATGGGGTTTAGGCTAGTTTTTGAAAAGGTTGACTCTTCGTCATCTAGTTCTGTATCAATGACTTCACACTTGTCGATCTGACCTTGTACCTTCGAGGAATTAGTTTTCCATTGTTGTTATGGCAACCCACCCTTCAAAAATAGCTCTTTTATATATGAATACATCTCAATAGCTTGAGCTTCAGTATCGCATCCAGTAACAATATTATCAACATAGATGCAAGATTCTAGACATGTGACTTTATACGCATATTTTGTCAAATGAAATTGAATGACAGCCTCTGGGATAGCTGGGCTATACTGTACCCCATCTAATTTTCGGATTTTAATTTTAACTTTACCACTGTTATGCCGAAAAGATGATTTTGTCCCAAACGTGCTAACTTGAAGATCTTCAAATTCTGAGGGAATTATTTCCAAGTGATCACATAGGTCTTTTTTGATATATGTTCGATTACTAAAAGAATCTAAAGCAACACGAACGAGAATTTCAGAACTTCCGTCACTTGAACGAATCCATGCTTTCGCAGTGGGCATCGCTACCATGCTATTACAACGAATGAGCAGTGATTGGTTTACGCGAACATCTTCTACTTAACTCACAGTTGGTAAAGTGTTTAATACCACGTTATTTTTATTACTGGATGATGTATCCTTTCTTTGATGACAATTTTCTACAACGTCAAATGATGTTTTGTTAAAACAAATACTGGAATGGTGAGATTTGGAACAATGTCTACAATTTCTCGTCGATCTGCATTTTGATTTTGTATGCGATAGATTTAGACAGCGAAAACATCGTTTGTTTTCTTTTAACCAATTGATTCTCTTTTCTACTGTGTTGATTATGTCACAATTTTCAGATGGATGCGACTTAGAGCAAAATGTACAGAAAACGTCCCGTTTATTAGATTTCATCGTTAGCGCAGTAGTAGAATATTTTTTTCACTTCAAAAGGTTCTCTCGAATTCTGTCTTTGATTATCAAATTTGGGTTTAATGCCAAAAGGAGTATTATGAGAATCCATGACTTCTCGTATTTCAATTTCTTTTGCAAGACAAGACAGAAATGATGCAAGATCTTGTGAACCTCTTAGCTCTTTTAGGACACACAGCTTAATATTATTCGGTCATTTTGCTATTAGATTTGGAACCAACATAATTTCATATTGATCAGGAGGAACCATTAAATTTTCAAGACTGCGAACAGCAGCGTGAACTTCATCATAAAACTCTCTCACATTATTGAAATGTGAACTTTTAGGAGACAGTTCCATTAACTTTTTCAAATATGCTTGTTTCATATTTGCTTCAGTGCCAAAACGTTGTTTTAACAAATATATTGCGGAATCATAATTGACCCCAGAAAGCTTGAAACCAGCGATACATTTCAACGCTTCTCCTGATAAACATGCACGGAGATAAGAAAATTTATTCACATTACTGAGATCCTTATTGTTATTTATTGTTGACTCAAACACGTCCCAAAAAGCTAGCCAATCTAGCTTGTTACCGGCGAATGAAGGTAGCTCAATCTTGGGCAATTTAACGGAGGGCATGTTAGAGCAACTCGCTTTAAGATCTGATTTTGACTTATTCATTATAAACTGTAAATGGTTGATGGTTTTATTACTGGCATATTCATATTTTTCGACAGCATCTAGGTAACTATCCATCTCTTCGGATTGTATATTATCTAAAATTTGTTCATCATATATCCTTAGTTCACTCTGTTTTATTTTAATAAGATCAATTAACGTTTGTGCCTCGATGTGATCTGAATCATTTGAACGTATAAAATTTTCTGCTTTTGAAATTATCTTTGAAAGTGCCGTTCGTTTATATCCACGCTTGGCCATTAATTTTTTGAATTCTGAGTCTTTGTCTTCATTAGCCATGATGAAACAATAAAAAGTTTGAACTTACAAATGGAGTCTTTGAATCAATCTTCTTTGAATGGAGTCTTAGAATGAATTGAGGAATAATGGTTTTAACTTAACTGAGTGGAATTGTATGTGAAATGCACGTAGATGATGTGAAAGAGTAGATGGAGGAACCACAGCCGAACAGGAACCACGAGATATTGAGTATCACATGAGAATTGAGTACCACAGCCGAAGGAATATGTAGATTACACGTTGGGCGCCATGTTGGTGTTTTGTTGAGATGAATAATAATCTACGTTAAAACTCGATGAATGTTGATGTGATACTGATTTATATTTCAAAATCTTGCTTCTTGTATCCATAGACATCATAGAATAACACACAGTACAACCAAAATAAAAGTAAGCATGATCATAGCACGTAATTCCTCCATAGAAAGTTTTATAAATTTATAATTCACCACACACCGAAGTTGTGACACTGGATACACTAAGTTACTACCAAAGGCAATAGGTTTGTCACAAAATCACAAAGCCGTTGACGTGTGCATATCCACATGATACTTGTCTTTCGAGTATGTAGTGATACGGCATTTGAACCCAACCAATCACCAAGTGCACAAATGCAGTATGACATATCATGCGTCAAAGAAGATATTCGATTCTTGGAACATGACCCATATTTCTGTATATCATCAGCGAAGACATGTACTTTCAGGTTAAAACTTTGCACGAGTTGAATAATGTCCATGATGTACAATGAGAACAACGCCGGTCCGAGGACTGAGACCTGAGGCACACCAGAAGTCAATGGCGAAATGGACGAAAGCGTGTCACCAGAATGAAAGTATTGTGAGCGACTTTTCAAGTATGAATGGAACCATTTATAAAATAAAATATAAAAAGTTGCACTGAAGCACTTGTTGAAGTACAGGCGAAATTTAATTTGTCACGCGTTCTAGATTGCCGTGTGATGGTCAATCAAATTTTCATATCTTTCATAATTAATGGCCATATTTTCTAGAATTCAATGCAAATTTTATGGAGTACCAGAAAACGACTAATACTGCCAATACTTGCAAGTGAGTCTCATCATGCTTAACCCATGTCTCTATGATTGCTGTGATGGAATTCTTTAAAAGTAGATGAAAATAGAAGTCATCCAGACATGCAACAAAAAATTGTAAAAAAAATTCAGTGACTACTTACTCAAAATCGCGCGATATCGGGGGGGGGAGATTTTGCGACAATTATTATTATTATTTAGACTCTTATAAAAGGTGCGGCATATGTGAAAGGCTCCATAGGCTGTAATTTTACCCTGGCATCCGCGCGACTATGCTATTGTTTTCCATGGACTTTTCAATTGTCTCTGTTGGCCATTGTTCCAAGGAAAGGGGATTGCGAAGACAAAAATTTCTCTCCATTGTGGACGCCATGAGCACCATCAACTTCTTCTAGCTCTGGGGATCAGTTTGAAGAGTGGATCACCGAAATTTGACCACTTACGGCTGTGGACGAGGTCAAAGTGTAAATTGATAATGATAACTGACTTCAGTCATTGTCGTCAGCACGCGCATTGGTTACAGTATTGATTAATTTACACAAGTTCGAGAACATCAACACTTTTGAAATCAAAAATATTATTCAGGATAAAATCGGTTCTACTTTACGAAAATTAACAATTCGGAATGCGTTTTAATCGCCATATCTTGCTGAACTCAGAAATGTTCTCCGCTTAATATGATGCTCACCTTTGCTCACCTTTACCGGCCACCAATCTCAAATTCCTCCAGGGTGGGCCGTATCGTCCTCTTCCATTTTACTCGATCGAGGGCCAGATTGTGGGTTATGCCTTTTCTCTCCAGATCTTTTTCTATGACCCTTTTCCATGATAGGGGTGGACGACCTCTTCTTCGTCTGCCAGATATCGGTTGGTGCAGTGCTGTTTGGGTTATATGATCGTCCGGTCTTCTTCTGACGTGTCCGTACCATGCAAGCCGCTTGTACTCTATGAATCTATCGATGGATGGGATCCTCATCTTGCGTCGAATCTCTTCATTCTTAACTCGGTCCCGGAGGGTTAAACCTTGGCATCGCCTGAGCATCTTCATTTCCGTCACCATCAGCCTTTGCGTATCTTTCTTCCTTGGTGCCCAACACTCTCCCCCATAGGTCATTGCCGGTCGTATCATAGCCTGGTAGATCTTTGATTTTAGCTTGAGAGGAACTCCTTTGTCGTAGATAACTCCTGTCACTTGTCTCCAACTTTTCCATCCTGTTTGTATGCGGTTTTTGATGTCCTGCTCGCAAGATGATGTTACGTCTAACAGTGAACCAAGATACTTGAACTTCTTAACTGATGGGAGCGAGGTTCCATCCATTTGGATTTCTTCATCGTTCGCAGCGGTGGAGAGGTATTCACTCTTACTTCTGCTAATTCTGAGACCATTACTTTCCAGGGCATTGCGCCATAACTCCAGCCTGCTTTCTACCATTGTTTTTGGAATCCCCACAAATCACCAGATCGTCAGCGTAGAGCATTTCTTTTGGGGGACTGCTCTCCAGATGCCCAGTTATCACATCCAAGACCAGTAAGAAGAGATATGGACTCAACGCCGATCCCTGGTGCAGCCCAACAGTGACCTCAAAAGGTGGAGTGCAACCATGCTTGGTTTTCACAATTGTTAGGGTTTCTCGATACATTTCCCGAATCAGAGTTACATACACCTCCGGCACTCCTTTCCTTCTCAAACAGTTGAACAACAATGCTCGAGGAACAGAGTCGTACGCCTTTTCTAAATCCACGAAAACTGCCCTGAAAGGCTCGTTTCCCTCTCTCAGGTTCTCCATAACCGTACGCATTACAAACAAGGGATCTGTGGTGCTATATCCAGGTCGGAATCCAAACTGGTTGTTTCGTACATTTGTGCACACTCTCAACCTCTTATTAATTATTCGCTCTAGGAGTTTGAAGCTGTGGCAGAGCAGTTTGATGCCTCGATAGTTGCTGCAAACTCTGTGATCACCCTTATTTTTATATATTGGTGTTAAAATGCTCTCTCTCCACACCGCCGGCAATTGTTGATGGCCTTGGATGATCTCGTTGAAATGATGCAGGCACAAGTGTACTCCTTTCTCTTCTAGCACTTTAATAGCTTCTATGGGTATGTCGTTGGGTCCGCAACTGCGCCTGCCTTTCATTTTGCTCAGTTCTTTCTGGAGTTCATCCTGGGTAATTTCAGCGATCGGACCATTCACTGCCAGTTCTGTGGTAATTTCATTATGTGGTCTTTCTTCATTCAGCAATTCGCAGAAATAATCCCTCCATATCGCTTTGTTACTATCGCTGGTCGTCTGAATTGTACCTTCAGAGTCTCTCATAAAGAAACCTTCGATGTTATCTTTGCATTTCTGGCTTCTGGACTTCGCTATCTTGAAAATCAGCTTTTCTCCCTCTTTCGACTCCAATTTCTCATACATTCCTTTCCATGCCTCTCTCCTTGCTTTGGCTACCGTCTTTTTGGCGTGCTTCTTGGCCAGTTTGTAACTTTCTCTATCAGCATCAAGGTTGGAGGTTTTCCATTTTTTGAAGCTAACCTTCTTGGCTTTCAAGGCACCTTGGACCTCGTCCGTCCACCACCAGGACTCTAAGTTACGAAAGGTTCCACCGCGTGTCACTCCACAGATCTCCTGCCCACAACTCCTCAGGATATTTGTCACCTCCTCCCAATTAACTGCATCCTCTATACTCCTCAACGTGAGGCGCCTGAAGCTTTCTGCTGTCTCCTCGTCTGCTAACTTCCACCACTTGATCTTCATCTCTGCTTCTTTTTGCTTTGGTTTCGCCAGTGCTGCTGACCGATGGTCCATAACCAAAAGCTTATGCTGTGGGGCAGCACACTCATTTGGGATCACTTTGCAGTTTTGAATTGCTCTTAGTTCGTCCGATGATATTAGAAAGAAGTCTATGACCGTCTTGTTGCCACCGCTTTCATAAGTCACTTTCTGTGCATCGTTCTTCACAAACCAGGTGTTAGCTATTCTGAGGTTGTTTGCCTGGGCTAACTGCATGTGTCACCCCAGTGAGCCGTAACCCCAGCTAGAGTGATGATATGAAGCCGACGCTCATTGTACAAAAACGGGTTTGGTTTCTAACTCAAACAGAGCGGCAAGTTGGTACAGCGCGTGGAAGGGGGACGAGGGTCACGTGGCGTATGTGGAAGAACACAAACCAATGCACCTAACGGCAGCAACCGCGGCACTGAATTATAAGTGTGGCTGAAGTTTGAGACCAATTTTAACTTGTAAATTTTTTTCTGCAATACACCATGGCTGACAAAAAAGAAAAAAACGTATCCTATAAACCTGCTGACTTCACTAAAGGTGATAAAGGTCGCTGAAGAAACAAGGCAAACCTGAGGCAGGAAGAAAAGTTGGTGTAGAAGAAAGCAATGTCATTAACGATGGAGAAAGGATACACATCTGATATTGCCACCTAAGCAAACGAGCGAACAGAGGAGAAAACAAAAACAGGACAGTAGTAATGGAGAAGGTAGGAACTGAGTGGTTTTGAAGCCTCAGAGACAAAATGGATATGGAGTGGATCGGGCAAGAGTTCGTTTGCAAAGCCTCAAAAATTGACAAAAAAGAAATATGAAGAGTTCCTGCTTCCAAAGGTTGTGCACAAACGTTTTCCTTAACGAGACACTCTATAAGTTTGAGGCAGATAACGAAATTGCACAAAAATTGCCATCACAAATTAACAAACATATTTCGTTTGGATTTTCAAAAGTATGTTATTGATCAAAGAAAAGGCTGTTGACGTCCCCTATCTACAGAATTGGCACATGGGATGAGACACCATGACCATTGCTTTGAAACAGGGCCCTTCACTCAACAAAACTCAAACACAAAAGGTGAAAAAACTGTACGATCAAAACGACTGTGCATGAGAAGACTCATGTCACTGTGGTATTGTATTGTACGGCAGATGTGGTGGGAAATTGACCACTCCCATGGTAAATTCATGAGAAAGACTCCCCCAAAAGGGATAATTTCCCAGTGGTGTTATCATCCCAACAACACCCAAAAGATGGATGGATGAAGAAGGAAGTGGATGAAGTGCTCGACAAGTGTTTGTGAGGAGAAAACGAGCCTGTGAAGAAAAAGAACCTGCTAGTCTGGGACATTTTAAGGCTCAACTAACAGATGAGGTAAGAGGAAGCTCAAGGAGCAAAAGCTCACTCAAGCTCAGACCCCGGAGCCGGTGAACTGACATGCATGCCTGAGCTCTGGAGCTAAACCTAAACAAGCATTAAAAAGACGAGAAACCTGTTGACACTGTGGATGGGCGAAGTCGGAAGGCAGCAACTGCTAAAGAGCTTTTCAATCGAAACCTTGCCCCTTCCTTGCCTACAACAGTTGTGTCGTTGGTGGGAACTGCTTGGATGAGATTCTACAGAAATGGTACCAACCTCAGTTCTGAAATGCAGTATCAGCATGCAGACAAGATGGATCTGAAGACGAAGACGACTACCTGTGGCAGGTAAGAGACGCCGTGGGGGGTCATACAGGTGGGGAAGATCATGGGGAGGGTCGGGGGTGGGGGAACGGGCAGTAGGATGCAGATGAGGTACTGTTAACGATGAAGAGGAAAGGATACACAGAATAGTGAGTCTGAATGCTGTTGGTTGATCTGATGACAATTATCAAGATAGTGCCAATGATTTTCAAGGGTTTTGTAATTTTTGTAAGAATTCTAACGTTTAATTATAATTTTTTGTGTTTAAATTTAACAAAATAAAAAAAAATGAACAAATTAAAAAAACAATTTCTTTAAAATTTCTTAGATGTATTTAGTTTTGTAAATAAAAGTAAAGTTTTAGTATGTTTTTAAAAGTACAAATTTCTATGAACTTAAAATATAAAATTTAAAATAGATAAAAAATGTATACCGAGCATTTATGCGGGTTTTTACCGCGGTAGTCTATCTCCCTCTGCGTTTCTACTGCCAAATCCGTGACCCCCATGGGCCTCGCAGTTGTTCCTCTGCGCCCCAACATGACAGTTCATATCAGCACCAATGACAACTTTACATGATACTTCGAATCCCGAAATTATGTCTTCTAGCAGGCTCATAAACTCCTCCTTCTCAACATCTTGGCAACCTGTTTGGGGAGCATAGGCACTTATTAAAGCATAGGTCTTCATATTGCCAGGGTTGTATATCTTCATCCACATGAGCCGATCATTCACCCGGTTGACTTCTAGTATCTTCGACCAGTGATCTTGTTTTACTGCTATTCCAACTCCATTCTTCTTTGCTGTTCCACCTGAGTAGAAAAGCTTAAATCCGTGGCCAATTTCTCTCGCTTTAGTACCGGTCCACTTTGTTTCTTGAATGCACGCAAAATCCACTTTTCGCCTTTCAAGCACATCAGCTATTTCCATACTCCTACCCGTCATAGATCCGACATTCCATGTCCCAAAACGCCACATGCATGGTGTCTCGCGTTCTTTGTTTTTGTTTTTGACAACTTGCTTCTTTAGCCGCAGTCGTCTGTTCTGCAGTAGCCCTTGCTCACTTGCCACACTGTCTGGGCGATGACAGCGCGCGTCGCTTGCGGGGGACGCCCTAGCCCTTATCGATTCAATGTTAGAGGACATTTTCATATTTGCTTTGGCTGGGGTTTTTACTGCCGGATGCCCTTCCTGGCGCAAACCCTCCTCCTTTCTCGTCCTGGACTTGGGACCAGGCAATGGCGGAGAATTGCTTGGTTTTAAATCAGAGTTTTCCTTCTCCTAGATGGACTGCCTGCCAAGCTAACGAGCTCCATCTGCCCTTGGCAAGGGTTATTTTAGACTGGCGCCCTTAACTCGCCAGTGAGCCGCTGTTGTTAGCGTTACCCGGGGGGGACCACGTGGAGGTAACAGTCGGCTAATGGCCCATACTCGTGTAGCTATTTCGATGGCTTGAGGACGCCACTCCACAAACCAGCTACGTATGACCAAGGCCTTAATATGATGTTAGAGATAATTGTTAGGTCAAAAACCAAAATCGCGCGATTTACTCGCGGCAAAATGAAAACACACGACATGTGTGAAGGGCTCCATAGGCTGTAATGTTAAACTAATACCCGCGCGACTTCCGCGCTGCAAAAAGTCGCATGTGTGAAACAGCCCTCAGAACAGGCAATTACATAGAAATCTATTAGCTGAGGTGATAAATAGCTTGCATCACTCTTGCCAAGAAACAGCGTGTGACAATTCGGTAGCAACACTCGTTTTTCGATCCCCGGCTTCACCTTCGATCGACACTCGTGATGCATCCTTCAAATACTACAGAACACTTAACTGAGCAAATATGCAATTTTTATAATAAATTAGAACAAGCTAGATGTGACAAGACAACCAATTGGATATTTAATCTAGTGAAATGTTAAGATTCAAACTTGTCACTCTTCCTTCCAGGCGCTGTGGAAAACTATTTCAATCCTAATACCTCTCAATGGACTCAGAAGCCACATAAATGTCGATTTTGTCCTCAAACTTTCAAAAGCGCTTGGAGAAAGACAGAGCATGAACGAATTCACTCGTCGGACGGTTTTGTTTGCAACTTTTGTGGGCGCCGATTCGCGTTTCTAGCAATGAAAAGGAAGCATGAAAAAACTCATACAGATCAAGAGCGGCTTTCATGTCGCTATTGTGGAAAAACTTGTCAATCACGGAATGGCAGGGTCATTCATGAACGAACTCATACTGGGGAACGGCCTTTCTCTTGCTCAATTTGTTCCCGACGTTTTGGTGATCAGTCTACCAGAAATAGACATCAGAAACTTCATAAATACTGGGATGCAATTTCAAAGCCATGTGGAAATTTTGCCTAATATATACATCATTCATTGAAAATAGACTGCCTAAATTATCTCAGAATTCAATCGGTTCTATGTTTTTTTAGCCTCATCACCTACTGACGAGTTGTTCGATGCTAGCATTCTTGGCTTTCTGCTGAGTTATTATACACTCGCATCCATTCTGGTCTATTCTAGACACTAACCAAAATAATCTGTAGAGAAAGCACCACCTGGAAATTGTAATTTTTCAACTGGAAGATCTGTGAGTATGATAGTGTGCACAGAGAGAACATTTTCATGTTTATTGAGCAGCCAGCAAATGTGACTCATTTCTTCATCGGACTCAGAGATAGTGTAGTTTGAGCAAACTTTGAAAAATATTTGTTTAACTGATTTGACGAACATCTGCTTACATTATCAGAATTTAGAGGGACCAAGTAAGCTTTAACATCTTTCACTAAAAAGGGAAAACATCTAAGCTTCAACGAAAAGTAGCCAATCACGATAATGTATCTAGTGATACATAAGCAGGGTTCTCACTCGGCAAGGAAGTGCCGGAAAAATTAGGGAATTTTCAAAGCTTCAGCAGTACCAATGCACATTTACGCTAAATTACTAATGTACTTTACTACTTTTTTGAAAATTTCCCATAATTTGAGATCTTTTGCATTACGAGTTATTGTAATGTTGGATGTAGGAAATTTTGATTTCTATCAATTCTTTCATTCATTTCTACCAAATGTTAGCACTTTAACTGCAGATATATATTACTAAGTCTCTGTGTCACATAGTTATGTGAAATAAGAGGATATGACAGGTCACTATCAAAACTGCATTAATTGACAATTTTTTCGGCAGTGAAAATCGCTTTCCAAAATGTGCGGGAACCCTGATAATGGAAATGACAGTTTCATTCATCAAGTTTATCGATGCTCATCACATTCTTTCTCCTCGCACCTGCTTCGTTGCAGTACTCACATGTTTTCTTGTTGAAAATTATGAATTTCGCATTGGGTGATTTAATTTTGACTTATATTCCAAGCATGGGCATTGTCTACCGGTTAATTTTGATTAATTGCTTATCCGCGAGCAATTAAAATGCTTAATTTTAATAAAATTTAGGGATTCCTCTTACGAAATTGTATGTATAGAACTAAAAGCAATACAATCAATAACATAGCTCTAACTATTTATTTGAGAAATCATAATGTGTTGGTTGTACTTGTTACTGCCAGCACTGATCTGAATAACAAAAAGGTCAATGAAGATAATGCGAATGTCTATTCACATCCGACTTTTCAGCTAGGAAATGGTTACTCATTTCCGAAGTTTGAAAATCTAGCCATCAATGCTACCTTGCATTGAATGCTGTATCGGTATGCAGTGAGAGCTTATGGAGGCATATTTAACAGAAGCAGAATGCGTTGATGTCTCAATAAGAAACTCAATTACGGGACATATTTTTTTGACAGATTATCACTGCTAGTTTGCTTGTGTCATCAAATTATCATTGAAATTCTGTAGTTTTGTCGTCAAAAGTCAATGGACAAGTGGGCAGATGCTTAACTAAAGCATTACAGCATGCCTTTGGAAAGGAAGTCTGTCTTAAAAACGAGTACATGTTGCAATGACTTGCATAGCTAAACGAATGTTCTGTAGACTTACTAGGTTTGCAAATTTTTAAACAATTAGATATACACCAAAGAATGACGCATTAATGAGCTACCTATTAAATTGAACCGACCATTCTTTCACGCATAGGTGTACACCAAAAATTCCATGCCTAACATCCAGCGTCTAACATTACACACGCCTGAGCTTTTGTTTGGGAGCTGCTTATTTTGTGGGTCAACCTCGTGAATCCATGCTGTCTCGAATACTGGAACAAGGATGCGAGCACTAAATTGAGGAAGCATTCGAATAATGAAATTGTATGGTGCATAAAGGTGTAACATGGTTGAAAAGCAGGAAAATCGACTGAATTTTAGCAAAATTTAGGTGTTCCTTTTTTTGAGAGCAAGCTGTAGATACGATATTTGATTTATATGTAAGTTATTTACAAGTGTATAGTCTAATTTGTACTTCGTATGATTGTGAATATTTTCTATGACGCGACATATTTCGCAGTGTGGTAATTTGCATAAGTTATATTTTCTTTCTCTCGATTTGTTTTACTTAGGTTGCTATTTTCATAGTTAAAGATTTATCAGTAGTAGTATTTTCAGTCCCTTTTCTTTTAAGGTTTTGTATTATGCATTGTGTTCTCGGTTTGCGTTGTTGATATCTTGTTGATCGATACTAGTGTGATTGCTGTTCGATGATTAAAATGTATGCCTCACGATGCAGGGTGGACATCCTGCGAAATATATCGCGCGAGATTTTAAAGGTTGTTTTTGTCCCTTTTTGATTAGAATTGTAAGGTAATGATGATGTTAATAGACTTAGTAAAACAATCATCTAAAATTGATGCATCGATGCAGATGCCAATTGCATATCAATACTAGGGAGCTGGAAAATAAACATACAATAATTGTCAGAAATATCTCTCGTAATTCTTAAAGCCTCTATAGAAAAAGCAAAAATGTTTCTGAAGCTACGTCTACGATCAGTAGGCTACCGCCTTTAACGCCCTGGAGGTCGTACTTTAGATGTTCTCTATATAAACTTTAATTTCACTCATGACAAAGAATTATACCATGTATAAAACACAGTGGCGGCTCTATGGATTTCTGTTAGGTCATGCTCATCAATTTTTTCGCATCATGAGGAAAAATGTGTGACAGCTATCATACGAGGATTTTTAACCATGCAACTGATGTAGCATAATGTAGCTTAATATCATGCAACTTAAGAAACAGTTACGAATTCGATGAACAAAATTTTAATCTCATTCCATTTGCATTTGCCCTTTCCTAATTATAATTCAAACATGCAAGCCGCCTACTTTTCACATCAGGTAATCCAGTGAATATGGTGTAGGGCTAGGCATAATTCTAATGATCTACATACTGTATCAGCCAAAATACGCTTAAAATATAATTCCAGGCGTAGGCTACATGATTTGTATGTTTGAGTACATCCGATGATAATCTGATGCATGCATAGCCTATTATACTATTTGCTCCTAGACATATCTACATATGCAAGCATGTAGAAGACCACGGCTAAATTTAATCACCAGATAATGTATATTAAATAATATTCAAGTTCTAGTTATTTGAAGCATGCATTTAAGATAGTAAAAACACCGTCAATCGCACAAAATCACAAGCTGTATTAACATTGGAAGATATTGAATTACTTATAAAGGAAGTCAATTCGATGGGGTTTCAATCGTGCAACTGAGACTCGAGACATCTCATGATCTCACTACACCGATAAAATCAGCAGATTGCCGTCCAATCAGCTACCGTTAGTTGGTTGAAACGGGCTATACGTATCATTTGTGCTTCCCGTCTACGGCATGAGATGGAGTATGAAAATCGTCATCCGCAGATTTTGCTATTGTTCTCCCGTCAGATGATCCGGCCAATAACAAATGAGGTATGCTCGAATTGACTTGCGCTCCCCTGAATTTTTGAGAACAAGTTAGCTACTTGATAAATCTTAATTGAGTATGACCTTAATGTCACAGCAACATGATCTGACATAGTAATCAAATGCTGTCAAATGTAATCAAATGATGTTGGAAGTTTTTTTGTTGATTCAAAAATTTCCCTTTCTTGTGGTTGACATCGTTGATTTGTGTGGAGGAAAATTAGACAAAATACTTCGTCATGCTGAGCATGAAGGGCATGATCGCTAAAGCCGCCACTGATAAAACATTTCCTGTGACTGCTGTGATCAATTTGGCTATGCAAGCTATTGACCATGGTTTTTACATGCAATTGCCTATTATAGATTAGTACATCTAAATTTACTTAACGAGTTGTAGCGGTTATTCTGAGTATCTAAATCGATTGTTATGGCCAACCAGGGCTGTGGAGCCGATGCGTTATCTCATCGGCTCCGGCTCCACGACACTGATGTGAAAGGCTCCGGCTCCGACTTCAAATTCAGGTTCTATCTATGCTGGTTATCCTGGATCCGTTGAACGGGTTTTTTGGATAACGGTGTGGCCTTTAGAGGCTTGCTACAATCATCAAATTAGTTTTCATTAACAAGCAACGACTTAAGTTAAAAATAAAAATGATAATAGCCTAATATAATGACAAGTAACATACTTGTCATATATTTTTGCATGAATTGACTATCTCTGAAAGATAAAATAAAGTTATAGCCAGGATTGGTTAAATTAGATAAAGATCTCCCGCACTGGCTAAATATAAATTGGCCTAGCCTGCAACCAGTCTACTACGAGGCTACATTAAATAAGACCACATGGAGTGATGATGATATACCTAATTAGCCGTCACAGGGGCCGAATAGTAGTATAAGCTTTTTAACAAAGCTTGAATATGAAACTGGATAGCGTATGCCTCTAAATAGCTTATAGGGCCTGTATCTACTCGAACATGGAAGGGGTATCGGCTATATAGCCAAATATACCGCATCAATAAAGATATCAATTGCTTTATTGAATATTAAAGTGTATATAGGCTAGCTTAGGTTGTTATTGTTATTTGTTATTGCCTTTATTCAATAGTCTGTTCCCTGTGGGAACGAATCTTGCGAAAAACTGGCGAATGTCAGCTGCAGAATATCATGCTAAAGTTCAGTCATATTTGCGGGATATTCGCCGGCGAAGTTCGCCGGCGACAATTCGCGCTCTGCTACCTTTTACTTTTGACTCTCTCTCTTATTTTCTTTAGTAATCCGCCTCTACAGCCGAAGCTCTATTGTCTCCCTCACCTCCTCACTATCCGCCACATATGGCTAATCTATCTAAGAAATAAGTGCAGACTATCATTCTTTGATAATGATAAGAATATAGAGAATCCGCTTATATCAATTTTCATAACATCTCTTGACATTCAATAATTTACAACAATGACAAATATTTGAATAATATCATAGTATTTACTGCGACATTTATGGAAGATAAATACTCTTTTTAGTTTAAGCCTTCGTGAATTAAAAAAGATCCCTTTTTATCACATCAGACTGAGTATAAAATATATTTTCATGTGAAGGTAATATACGAACATTACTACTTACCACTAATTAGTTGCTACAATATCCACGATTTCGCCGGTTGGCGAAAAATCAGCTCGCATTAGTAAACAAATATCTACCAACTAATTATAGCAACTTTTTCGCCACCTGTCGTTTTTTAATTTTACACATGTTTTTGGATAAATGATGACCATTTTCACATGCGGAGATAGTTTTTACTCGAAAATGAACCTTTAAAAAAATTATCCACAAAATCGCTACCTCGCCAGATAATCTGTTGATATTAGCAAGATGCGTTCCCACAGGGTTGGTCCATGAATAATATGATCGGTGGGTAGCCCACGACTCATCATCTGTAGAAATTGTAATTTAGATAGCCTCATTGTAGTGTAGGCTAGAAATGTACAATTGAAAATTATACTTAAAAAAATTAAAAATATCTAATTTAGGACAAGTTTTGTAATTCTATGCAGCATACTTAATAAGTTAAGGTTTAACTTACAATGTTAATTTCGTATTTATCATTATGGCGTAAAGTTGCACTAAATAATTCATCAATGATTCATGTATATTATTATATTCAATTTATGCATAACATATTACCACTATTCCTCTGATGATGGCTAGGCTGATGAAACTGAACTCGGAGTATCACACAGCATGTTGCAGGGCGCAATGCATAATAAAAATTTGACTGCGAGCACCGAGCAGAAATCCCATCTACTTTGCTAGCTTTCGAATGCGCGTGCGGTTTAATGTCACAGACAATGGAAAATGGAGGTCAAAAGGCGCCTTTATTGAGAGCGTCTCAGTCTTTTTTTATTGTTTACATATAAGTCAGCATGATATCAGCATAAAGTGTTGACAGACGGAAAAAATAATAATGAAAATTCTTGAAATCCACAGGTCTATGACATTTGGGGAAATATTATTACACGATACGGCTCTTGTACAGTCCTCCCCCCCCCCATTTTTTCTCTGGTCAAAAGATGCAGCACCATTGGATGTCCGTTTCAGCATCACCGGTTTGAGTGAAGCATTCCGTGCTGTTGTAAAAATCTACGTGGGTAATTGCGATGTCATGGTCGCAAACTTCGTCAGCAAGTCAACATTGTAATTTGCCTTCGGGTTTTTCGCATTGAAATATACCCTTTGAATTTTGAAGTCAAAGGAAATTCATTGTGAATGAGATACCTTTAAAATAATAGGGCGCTACTAGAAGTGGCTGGGTCGCTTATTGCTATAAAGAAAGATACCCTTTGAATTTTGAAGTCAAAGGAAATTCATTGTGAATGAGATACCTTTAAAATAATAGGGCGCTACTAGAAGTGGCTGGGTCGCTTATTGCTATAGCCATGTGAGGACTTGTAGTCAGGTCATTCGTGTGAGTGTGAAGAGTTATCCCTCCAATCAAAATTGATCAAATTGAATAATCGATTGTTTTGAAAAATGTAGGTGGGGGGACTGCACAAGAGCCTACAATACAATCTAAGGAAATTGGCATTGTCACAGATGCCAGTAGCTTCTGCCAGTAGCCATACCGATAGATGATAGCCTACATAGTAACCGTATTAGATTTAAAACATTGCGCAAGAAATGTAGCTATATTATCTTTGCTGACTGAACTGGAAATGTGTACATAAATGACTGGCGACTTGTCTCTAGGAATCTACAATCATCTAGTTAGCATGCATATAACAAGTCTTCAAATTAATGGATTTTGGAGAATACGTTGTCAATATGGAAATTAGTCTTACGAAACATATGCAATAAAAAAATATTACACATGTGTGTAAATATATAATAAATATAATACAAAAGAAGGCGGCAACTGCAAAGAAAGATATCGTGGAGGACAGATCATTGGTATACTTAAAAGACATATCTTTAGATTTCAAATGATTTAATTTTTTTATGATGCCAATTAATAACTTTCAAAATTCTAGATTTATATCAAAGCTCAAACTATCGGAGCCGGAGCCGGAGCCTTTGTGATAAATCGGCTCCGGCTCCGACCAAAACCATCGGCTCCTTGAGGCTCCGGCTCCGGCTCCACAGCCCTGTGGCCAACTGTCAATAATTTTGCATATGTTTAACAGCCAACGGTTCCTTCACCGGCTTTGAATAAGGACTTGAAGATGAAAATTCAAGAAATTTCGCTACATTTAGTGCATCAGAGGAAAGCTTTCAAAAGTTCATCGGATCTTATCAAGTCCATGCATGATCAGTATCATCCGATTTAGAAAGGTAAATTATTCCTATCCGACGTGTCATCTACGTGTATTCATGACCCGTAGGGAGCCTTCTTCAGATCAGGAGCTGGACTGACTCTAGATTTATCTCTGGTCTACGTGTGGCATGAGTCGTACATGTAAATTTTTGTGAACATTTTCGTAAATGACTCAACGGAAATTCTATACTGTCAAAATTTGAAATCTGGATTAAAGCACATAGGTGTCAGCAAATTCAAGCATGCATACTTCCATCCGAAGAACATGAATAAATTATAAATGTGTGCAAAATGGAGTAGATGTAAGAGGGGATGATATGGGCAACTTATATTTAAAAATCAAATTCTGTTAGAGGCGCTGAACAATGTAGCAGATTTTCTGCTTCTGACATCCATATCCATTTTGATCAGCAAGTCTCCTTCACTCACACAACATTGCCTGACCAAGATGATGTATCATTTCATCCACCTCCTATCGGGTGCACATTATCTGATTTTCGCCCACAGAGTAAGTATATCAGCCATTATAGGTACATGTAGAATGATAACTAGGTAGAGTATACACTTTCGATTTTATTAAATGAACTCGAGGTGAATATAGTTTAGTATTGTTATCAAATGTGAGATATGCAAATTTTTGCATTTCTGAAGAAATTACTACGGAAATGACTGATCATGATGGCATAAAGCAGAAGGAAGCTCTTCTCAGGGTTAAATCTGATATACTGTCCTCTACATTTAATACCGGACATGTAAGCCTTTGTTGCTCTTCAAGATCTAACGTCTGCTCTCGACACTGATTCTTCGCCGTTTAAATCAACATTCGGATTAGGTGGTTCTGCCCTGCAGTGGATCTCATCCTACCTAACAGGCAGATAACGCTGTGTTTTCCTCAAGAAGCAATCGTCCTCCATCGAAGACATTATCTGTGGAGTTCCGCAGGGTTCCGTGATCGACCCGTTTCTTCACTCTCTACATTGCTGAAATTCCCTGTCTGATCCTAAACAACGATATAAATGTTCACATCTACGCAGACGATATAATTATCCATGGGTCCTGCTCACATGCTCTTCTCTCGATCTTGAACGTCGACTGTCTCAGTGTGTCACCAAGGCTGAACGTTCCTGGCTGAATTCCAACAGCCTGCAACTCAATATTACGGAGACAGAATTAATGTGGTGCTCATCAACGCGAAAATGACATCTAATTTCCACCACTCCAATATTAATTGATTCCGTCTGCATCTTGCCTCGGACTAATCTCCGCAGTCTCGGTGTTCATCTCGACTTAAACCTGTCAATGACACCTGAAGTTTCGAAACGTCTGGGCTGTTTTGCGGCACTACCGCAGATACGATCCGGTCATATATCTATCGGTCAGATACGATAATGTCAAACGTTCGATCACGACACCTGCAATACTATCTCTGTCTGATCTCCTCGTTGGTTCATTCCCGACTTGACTGCTGCTCATCGATCCTGTTCGGCCTTCCCATCTGCGCCCAACCATGACTTCAGTCCGTACTGAATGCTTCCGCCAGACTCGTTCGTAATGGAAGAACAAGTGATCATATCACTCCTCTTCTTCGAGACTTGCACTGGCTTCGCTTCCCTCAGAGAATTGACTACCTGCTAGCGTCTTGGTGTTCCGTTACCTCCACGGTATTGCACCACTTGTTGAGGAACTCGCATCGGTCCGCAGCATCCCTAGCAGGAGCAACCTTCGATCCGCTCATACTCCCGCTGTCTGGATTCCCTCAGGTCGATGGAAGACAATTGGTGCACCGTGCCTTCCTTCTGCCTCAGTACGTGTGTGGAACAATCTCCCAGCCACTGTGACCAACCATTCCTCCATTTGTCCTTTCAAACGCTCCCTCAAAACCTTTCTCTTCTATAGATCTTATCCCCATTTAGTTCTGGATGTACTTTTTTGTGAAGTGTCACAGCAATACTTGTATGATGTGCCACTATAATATTGTTGTGAATAAAATGATTGAATAAATAAACAATGGGATGGGCAACATGAAACATGCAAATGCATTTTTGCATATAGTTTCCATTCAATTATGTCTGATATTGCTATATTCCCTTAACCAGATAGTTTTATCACGTTAAACAGACATCACTATTTCCTGAAGAGGGTCATTATTTAGGAAACATGAACAGCACTGACGCGTCGATGCACATCACTGCTGGAAAGTCATTCTTGAAAACAGTTTAGGAAATAATGATTGTTGAAGTCTAAAGCTATTTTTGCTTACGATCATCAGGGGTCACAGCAGCTGCAGATTTTCATTTGTCATTGCCATGCAAGGCATGCGCACATGGGGCTGCAGGATGCGCATCGCCTATCTTTATAATATTCTTAGCCAACAAAGTCTCTCAAAACTTTAGCTCTCAAGATTTCGCACATCAATGTTTTTCATCACATGAATTAAAAAAATACATAGCGACTAGCAGCGCTTTTAAAGAATGATGTTTCTGTAGCCTTTTAATCAGATTATAGCAACTTTCAGGTGGAGCAAAATGACTCATTCGGTGCAATCCAAAGCTAATTAATAATGCAAGTGTTTTTACAAAAGCAATGGTTCTCAATTATGACGTCTTCGGAGATGGAAATATTTTCTCATGATGATCCAGTACGATTTCTGTTAGGTCTGTTATTGAGAATAATAGTCGATCTGAATTCCATAACGTCAGTGAATCCTGACTGACAATTATATTCATAACGCACATCTGTCACGCTACATAAACATCAAGTCACCCAACATCATTGTTCTGCTGTGAAAGTTTTAATAGATTCATCTCTCTATTGGACGCATCTGTGTTTGTATTCATTTATCTTATCTGTTATTCTGTCTGTTTGACTTGATTTTTGTGACCACTTTAATCTGTTGACAAACTCATTGAAATAATGAAGAGACGTTGTTCGTAGTAGAGGCAGCAAGATCGACGCCGCCAATAAAAATAGTAACAGAATTTCAGAAACTTTGACTTGATCCGCTCATTTATTCAAAGAATACAAAGGAAATTCGGCCAGCATAATTATCTCTTTCCAAATCGGACAATCATGAGTTTCGACAATTTATATTCGAGTGAAGATGACGAGGTAAGCTAAAAATGGGGTCCAAGAAATAATAATGGAGGTTTATCTGTTGGGATATAGGCCTACTTGTAAACCACGTTTACATAATAATAGTAAACATAATAGCATAGTGGATCTTACGTGCTCACATAGCGTCCAGCCTTTGAATTATCAAGCGTATTTTTCATATGGTCACAGGTTCCCCAAAGGTTCGGGAAATGTGATTCAGATAAAAGTGCTTTCACATAAAATGACGAAATTGGAAAATACTTAATGTAGGCCTACGCCAACTGTTGGCCTATCACACATTCTCCAAGTTGACGCTAATGTTCTAAATCTAACTGCAATTGGCTTGATGAACGTGGCTTCTTTGCTCATTCAGTTGAAACAAATTGGTCTTTAGATACATAGATGCAGCCAATTAGATACGCAACATTCCAGGAAAAATGGAATACATTAGAAAAAAGGTCATGCAGATTATGAAGAAAAACATCACTTATCTCACATTGTCCTACACGGATCAAGAAATTAGTACTAAAAAATTGCTTGAAATGAACCAATGTTTCATTCTAAGAAATTGCTTTATGATGCTTCTGAAATAGAATTTTATGGCAGCGATCTGCATAAGACTACCAGAATTTCGTAATTAATTTGATTAAGTTCAATTTATAAAGAACTTGAGCGAGTATAGACTAATAAAGCATCCCAAAAGACATTACTTGACTACAAAACATCAAAATAAACATAGATCATGTTTGCAAACGTATAAAATATTTTTTGACTTTTCATGCATTTTATTTTACAAATATCAAAAATGTCTAATAATTAATTTTCAGCATGTGAGTCAGTGAATCAAAATTAGGTCTAAGCATTACCATCGAATCAAATGTTACACTAAAACAATCCATTAAATGTTTCTCAAATTTAATGGCTCTTTTTGTTAATTCTTATATGGAATTACCCGCATGAATGTATTACAAGGAGAGGAAAAAAATGTTCCTCGTTGAACAAGCAACGGACATCATATCAACTTATCAAAAAGGTTTGCCTCTGGCTTTCGTAGGAATAAAAAGCGAGATTTTTGACTCAATGTTTTGAGATTCTTTACTTAGAGTAACAAAATATCATTTATGCATGCAGTTAATAAAGGAAGAGTTCGACATTGTGAAGGGCGTTCGTCAAGGCTGCATAGTTTCGCCCTTCTTATTCCTTATCGTCATTGATATGACTTGTCAAAGTTTGGTATAAGCTGGGATGGACGTCGACTAGGCGACTTGAACTTTGCCGATGACATCGGGCTGATGAGTCATACTCGAAACAATTTGCAAAACATGACAAGCGTGTTGGCGGAAAATTCGGGAAAAGTTGGCCTTCGCATCAACAGCGAAAAGTCGAAGACGATGTACATATCCTCTCAACCTACCTATTATGATCGAACTGCGTACCACTGAATGTGTTCGACAATTTCAATATCTCGGCAGCAAAATCGCCAATGACGGTGACCCGGAAGTGGATGTGTGCGATAGGTCGGGCAAAGCCGCTGCTGTCTTCAAACGCCTGACTCCTCTATGGACCAAATGTTCCATCAGCAATGCAGTCAAGCTCCGACTTTACACGTCCATCGTGATGCTACATCGATTTATGCATGTGAGACTTGAAAATATACAGTCAATACATGCAGAAAATTTGATGTATTTCACCGCCATTGCATTCGAACCATCATGGAGGAATCGTGTTTCCAATCAGAACGTGATGAGATGGTCGCACCTGTAAGATCTGACAGACATGGTTAGGCGGAGGAGACTTCGATTTGCTGGTCATATCCTTCGCCTCCCCGCTGACCGTCCTGTCCGTGTTGCAATGGATTGGATACCACCAGGCGGTACAAGAAGGAGAGGAAGACCGTATAAGACGTGGAGGAGGACATTTCTTGAAGATCTTGCGAACATGCAGCTTACTTGGATGGGTGCCAGACGTACCGCCACCGATCGAGCAAAATGGAGAGAACTCGTCGACCGATGTTCCAGCAGGAGCGGGAGGAACTAAGTCTAACTAAGTAATTAAATAAACGACAATTCCATGATTGACATTGATATAAGCCTACATGTATAACTTCATATAACATCATGTCAACGTTGATCTGGAGTGCAGCTTCCTCGGTTTACAAAAAGTCCTGATAATAGACAGTGTCTTAAAAAGTAAATTTGAAGTTTGATGGTGACAGACTTATTTTACAACTATTGTACGACGTACTTTATGGCGAGTGACGACTACAACATGCATGGTGATATAACAGGATAAGAAACATGCAGCAAATTGATTGTTCACACACGCTTACATAAAATATTTGTGAGTTCGATGACAGTGACCATTGCATGAAAATGATCCATGATAAAATGATAAAGCGCAGTCAAACAGCAATAAGCAAGTCACAATTTCGATCACATACTTTGAGTTTTTCATCACATATTTTATGCCGTGTTTTTTCGTATAATACCTCGCGTGAAATTTAGCTTTGTTGTATCGCGCAATAAGAAATATACTTGTTGTGTCTAGTCATATCAAGCAACAGAAAACACGTGGGACACTTGGCTGATGCAGTTAGCCACCAGCGAAGCTGACCGCTAGTACCTGTAGTGGCTATGACTTGACATTTTGTTAGACTCTAATATTAGACCACCGAATTTTTTGCTTTGTGCCGTAGATTGTTTTTATATGAATAGACTACCCTTTTTGATTAATTCCATTGTTTTTCATTTTTATAAGGTAATGGAGTCATGAAAGTCTACAAGTAACATTTTTTCTTTAGTTGTTACTATCTATAATACGCACCACCAAGCTTAATACTAAATTTTTCTAAAAAATTGCGCATTTTACACGGAAAAATGCGGTATTTGATGGAAAGGATCTGATGGAAGAAGACTTTGGCACTGATTATACTGATTTCTTGTATAGACCTATAGTGATATGGTAATTTAAATAACATGTTGAAATCTTGTCCTACACATTGCTAATAAGGAAGCTAACCCATTTGCGGTAAGTTCGACAATTACTAAAAGTAGTTGAGGTTCGTTCGATGGCAGCACGTTAGAATTTCAGGATAGCAAGGCATCAAAGGATTTTATAACAGGAATGCTAAGGTTTTTACATATCTCATAACTTCTCAGAACTGAGCTGAATCACACTGCTTAGCAAAAAAGAAAACTGACACACGCATCTAGGCCTACTTTTGCGGGCGCATTGAGCACAGCTGGTACATTGACACCAGCTGCATCAGCTACCCGAATAATTCTAAGAGTCAACGAAATAAATGCTGTGTCCGGATTATCTTTTTTTGATCAAAGAATGACAAAGAGAAAAATGCCTATATGTAGGCATTTTTGATAAATGCCTACATGTATGCATTTTTGATATAAATCCTTCTCGGAATTCCATAGAGATCCAATGTCTTTTCTGGAGCAAATTTATGATTCCTACAGATTGTCCATTTGTTCCTTTATGGTCTAGCAATAAAAACTATTACTCAGCTACACCTAGATTCTCATCTAGAATCACCATTCTATTCAAAGCTTACTTCAGAATTTAGCATTTTTGCTATAAGTCATCATTTACAAGAATGACAGGTCAGAAATAAGGTGGATTACAGATTAACAAATTGAGCTCTCGAGTATTCTTCAAAATAATTTTAAAAGGTTTTGAAATTTGATATTTTGCGTGCGCAGAAAATGATATTTAAAAAACTCATGATTTTGCGAAAATTTGAACACTTTTTTCAGTGCTGTCATTTTTCAATTTGATCATATCAAGAAGAAAACAACACTATAATAAATTTGACCACATTTTCATATTAATTGGAGAATTTCTGTTTGAATGGTGTTAGCCAAAAAAGATATTATTCAACATTTGAAATAGCAATCTTGTTTAAAGAAGAGATAGAAGGATGCCTACAGACAATTGGTCAAATAATCATTAAGAGAAAACTCGGCCCCTGCTGAAGCAAATCCGAAGTGTAGATTATTAAGGTTTATTTACTCGTCGTGATTAGTCTCTTTCGAAATTAATTAGCTCTGTATTAAATTCGATACTACCAACAATGAATCCAGCAAAAACATGGGAATTCATATCTTTTATCAAATCTTTTATCCCTACTCTATGCTTCTTTCTATTCTCTTATCAGCTGACATCAGAATAATTGCATTGAAAATGTATCTTATAGGCCTGAAGCGATGATAAAAGGATGTCCACGCACTTCAATTATTGCACATACGCATTTTGCATGTGAAGGGATTTGATAACTTCAATATTTACTTTTCAATTCAGATTGATATTCATTAATTTTTCAAATCTACTATGATTCTGTCTATTGAAGACTATTGGTCAGCCCCTTACGAATCTATAATAAATATTCAATATTGAATAATATTGAATATTGATTAACTTCAATATTTACTTTTCAATTCAGATTGATATTCATTAATTTGTCAAATCTACTATGATTCTGTCTATTGAAGACTATTGGTCAGCCCCTTACGAATCTATAATAAATATTTAATATTGAATAACTTCAATATTTACTTTTCAATTCAGATTGATATTCATTAATTTGTCAAATCTACTATGATTCTGTCTATTGAAGACTATTGGTCAGCCCCTTACGAATCTATAATAAATATTTAATATTGAATAACTTCAATATTGACTTTTCAATTCAGATTAGTAGTAAGAAAACGGCGAACTTACGACCGGCGCGCCCCCCCCCTCTGGAACGACAGAGGTTGTAGTCTGTCGTGGTGTGCCGGCCAGGTTGGTTCACGTTCACAAAATGTTCGCTGACTCCCCCCCCTCTGGAACGACAGAGTGTCGTGGTGGACTTGGGCGACCGCCAGGATTTGTCTTGAGGCTATAGTGTGTGATGTTTTTCGTGCAATCTGCTGAATGTTGGGTTGTAAAATGGGCTGTTTCGAGTGGAAGGAGTGGTCGGATGTGAAAACGGAGGCCAGATTCGGATTCAGCGTGAAATTCTGCATCGGTATGGTGAATTTGAACGCAATCGGAGAGAAAAAATTTCGCTGACGTCCCCCCCCCCTCGGGAGAGCTAGCTTCGATTTTGGCTTCCAGTGGACGGATTTTGTCGTGCCATAGCTCGTTTGAAAGCTAAGAGTGAGACAAATTCAGTGAAAGAAACGGCTTGTTCATATCTGTCTTTGTTTAGATGTGAGACGCCATTTAAGATTTTGGGAGATTAGAATTTGGGACGTTTTGGGCTGTAGCTTCAAAACGAAGGCTCGGATGGGAAAACGGATTTCAGATTTGGAATCAGCTTGATGTTATTGTCCAATGAGGATCATCATCCAATGAGAATCAAGCATTTCTATATAAATAGCGAGCCTTCCACAGTGAGAATCATTCCATCGTTGAATCACACGAGTGACGGACGCACATTTTCTCTCTCTCTAGTTCCCTATTCTATTTTCCAACTAAAATGGTAAGTCGCTACTTTCCTCCCTCTCCTCCCTTGAACGTAAACTTAATACAATCTTTTTCATTTTCAGGCATCTACTCCATCTGCTGCACTAGTAGGACAAAATGGCGGTCAAACGTTACAAGGTTCGCTACGATCAGATCATCTACAACTGAGGCCAGTGGAAGAAACAACCAAGGTACATAATCCTACACCACTACAGCGTAAATTTGAACAAGTCTTGCGTTATGACGATCATAGCGTAGTACTCCAAACGGGAATGCTCCCTTCCACGGATGTCAAGATAATGCGCAATCAGTATGGGGACTACATACTGATCCCCGTGAGTCCGTACATTCGCCACCAACTTGATATTATTGAGGAGTATGTGACATTAAATATGGACATTCCTACTCCTCTTGCTCAAGAGTGGAAGGCGAGAGATGACAAGGATACTCCCTATAGAAAGATTTGGGATGGTAATCACATTTGCCTACCAGTATCACATTGGTGTACTTACTATAAGAAGGATAGAGATCATTCAATACCCATCAGATGTGATGAGCTCGGAGAAGGTACTTGGGATATCCTTTTCAAAGTGAATGGGCTATATTATGGTCGGCACAAGGATAATAAAATAGCCTCTCTCTCCATGCATATGGAATCCATCCTACATATTCCAAAACCACCCAACGTGGATGACATAATTGATCAAATCCTTAACAGCAGTGGTGCGAAGCGCAAGTCGGAGAAGAATGCTGCATCAAAACGCAAATCAAAGAAGGAGAATTACTAGTCCTTTCCTAACTCTACCCTATGACAATTCGCTTATGTGCTTTGAGTGTCGTAGACGTGGTCTTATTAGATACATTTTACTTCTTCGTTGCCATCATATCATTTGCGTGTTTTTGTCGTGAAAAGCATCGATGTAATTCTTCATTTTGTAATATGTTATAGAACGTTTCCTTAGATGTGTAATTTCCGTTTTAGGCTGCTTTCATCATTTTTATGGATTGTGAGGGTGAACCTGTACAGGAGCTCAGTGCTATTGCTATGAACAATTGGTCATATCAGATTGTTAGTGTCTATCATCAACATGCCAACTGCGATCCCAATGTTGATCAATGGGCGAGAAAACACATTCATGGACTTAATCTGAAATATTTGCAAGACTATGGCTTTTCTTGTGAGAGTGCTCTTCTTATTGACTTTAAACGATGGTTAGCTACTTTCAATGTTATACGCATCTTTTGTAATAATCCTGGTAAGGAGAGGAAAGTATTTCACAATCTAATCATTGATGATATTTTGCTCCCGCCTTGGGATAGTAGAGTGAATCAACACTACCATGAAGTCACGAAACGTTTTAAGGATTTGTGTGTTCCTATTTTGTCTGTTCGTTGTAGTAGCTACGTTCATAACCAATGCTTCTTTCCTCCTTACCTCAACACTGCCAAAGTCCTGTATGGTTATCATTGCTCGCTGTATGATAGTTACCAGCTGTATCTATTTTATCTCTTTCAAACCATTGATTTATAATGCATGCTTGTTACCGTTATTCAATAAATGTTACTATGAGAAGAGTTGTTTTCATGCAATGGATGGGTTAGATAAAGGGCGATCATGTCTTTCTCAAACGACTGCGGAACATTGCATTTTCATAGGCAAAGTTTAAAAGGAGCTGTTCAAGATTATGTGATAAATTTTCATAAAGATGAGACCGACATCGAAGCAGTGGTCGATGATGCTAGCACTCTATTTCTAGAGTTAATGAATACATTCTCTGATAGCATTATCATGGCGCGATTAGTTGCGAAAATTAAGTTTAGTCATTTTGGAAAGGAAGAGGTGGAAAGTCGCTCTTTCCATTTTGCTTCTTATTCAATGGAAGTGGTAGATCACCCCGAAGAATTTTTTAAAAGACATATGATAAAAATTGCTGAACGTCTTAACGCATTTAACCATCATGGTAGCAGTCTAGTGATTGAAGCGATTTCAGATATTCACATTCAACTTTCCATAGAGAAAAATTGAAAATGCAGTGGTACTTGATTGTAGCACAACTGGTTTTCGAGCTATGTCTGCTCACTCTCGAAGTATATTCCTTCTGCACATGCGTCTATTATTTAGAAAAGGCTAGCAAATTCATATCTTCAAGAAGACTTGCTATAGACATCAGTAACGGTGAAGCTATGTGTTGTGATGTATGTAAGCGAAAGGATGGAAATGAAAAGCGCATCTTCAAGAGATGTAAGCATACTTTTTGTCAACGCTGTTTCATACGTAATTGCATTCAACTTTGCAAATGTAACCACTGTGATATTGCTCATTTCGAGTGTCACTTATGTCGCAATAGTTAGTACCTATGCAAATGTGGTAAAGATAGGTTTTAGCAAAGACTAACACGGAAAATGGCGAAACGTAAAATGACGAAACGTAAAAGTCAAAAGTCTTCAAAGTTTTCTTCAGCCATTCAAGCTCTCCGACGAATGAAAGCAAATCAGCGATACAATGCTATACGACATGCTAACGATAAATTCATTTGTGAAATTATTTCTCATGTGAGGAAGTTGAGGACGAAGAAATTAGCGCCAAAACAACGAAAGTTACTTAAGCGATATCCTACGAAATTGCGTTTCATCTCCAATCCTAAAGTCACCCTTCAAAGAAAGAGGAAAACTCTAACACAAAAGGGCGGTTTCCTTTCAGCAATACTTCCAATGATAGCTCCTGCCGTGGGCAACCTATTGGGTAATATCTTTGGCTCTAAGCGTTAATTATGCAAATGTTGAGTCTCAAAGTAATAAAATGGATTTCAGACTTCAATGTGATAAAGTTCTGACTGTATCAGGTCCATCTCATGCAGGTAAAACGGTTTTCACGCTGAATTTATTGGATAAAAGAAGGGAGTTGTTTAAGGAACCTATCAATCGAGTGATTTGGTGTTATGGTATTTATCAACCGTCGCTGTTTCAGGAATTGCAAAGTCGCAACTTTATTCGACATGAAGGAATTATTCCAGTGGATAAACTTCAGTCTAATGATGTTGTTGTATTGGATGATTTATTAAAAGAAAGTAAGAATTCAAAAGATGTTACAGATATGTTCACTCGCGCAGCACATCATAAAAGGTGTTTTATCATCTATATCACACAAAATTTGTTTCCTGATGGAAAAGACGCTCGTACACGAAACCTCAATACACACTATTATGCTATTTTCAAGAATCCGCGAGATAAAAGTCAATTTGAAATTTTAGCGCGACAAGTTGCACCCAGAGGATCAAAAGCCTTAATTGAAATTTTTCAAGCAGCTACTGAAAAACCATACGGTTACTTATTCATTGACTTTACGCAAGAGTTTCCGGAAGAATTTAGATTTCGAAGTGATATTTTGAAAACTCCCATGATTATCTACAAACTATGAGTTCTTATTCTCGCATGATTGTTATTCCTCAGGATGAATATGTACAATTGACTGCCATGCAGCAAGTAAAGCAACCTCTTGCAAATCAAATGTATATGAAAGAAATAGATTATCAGCAAAATGTTCACATCAAAGATCCACATCGTGCTGTATTATTACAATCGGAAACTGTTGAGCAATTGAAAAACTTGAAGAATAAGATGCGTGACTCTGTATCGACTGCTACACCTTTAGCATCTCGCGCACATGCCATATCTCTTTTCAACAGTATTGAACCCCATCTCAATGTAAATGATAGAGGAGAAATCATTACAGATGAAAATAAAGTGATTGATGCTTCACGTTATGAAGACTTGATTCAGTATGCAACACGTAGAAAGCGCCGTCAGGGCTATGTTCCACCTGGTTGGACATACTTTCTTAAACTATTGAAAAAGCATAATGTGCCAAAATTTGCTTTAAATAATGAGACATTGAAAGAACTTGATTCAACAGTGGCTACTGCTCCAATGCTTCAGACGATGAAAATGCCAACAAATTGGTTTAAGGCGTCACCTGCTACATCCCCTCCCACACTCACTAAGCAAACAAGAGGAAGAACTCGACGTAAATCTACGCCACCACTAAAACTAGTAAAAGGAAAACGTAAAACAGCTCCTCCCAAGAAATACATGTTCTCAGACTATTAATATGAAGCAGATGTGTTGCTTGCCATGTAATGAGCCGCCAGAGGTGACTGTCGTTGTCACTTGCACTTGCTGCGCCAGCTCTCATAATGAAACCCCTAAGCAATGTGAACACGATCGCAAAACCGCTAAAGCTAAATGCTGCAGTTGTTGTAAATGTAGAAAGGCAAGAAAGCAAAAAAGATGAGAAGGAGGAAAAAGAGTCAGTCGTCATCGACTGAACGTTTGAAATCAATCGATTATGATGTAAAACATCCGGCAGGATTTGCATCTATCAAGAAATTATCAAAAGCGAGTGGTCTTCCACAATCACAAGTGAAACGATGGTTAAAGGGTCAGGCTACCTATACACTCCACAAACAAGCGAAAAAGAAGTACCGCACCCGCCATTATATTGTTCATGACATCGATGAACAGTGGCAAGCAGATTTGTGCGATGTCGCCTCCATTTCGAAACATAACTCGGGCAATAATTTTATTTTAACCGTCATTGATATTTTCTCGCGTTATGCGTGGGCTCAACCTTTAAAAACTAAAGAAGGGAAAGGAGTAGCAAAAGCATTCCAAACAATTTTTCGAGAAGGTCGGATTCCAAAAAGAATTCAGAGTGATCAAGGAAAAGAGTTTGAAAATAAGCATGTGAGAAGATTATTTGAGAGGCATGACATTGAGTTGTTTAGTGTAAAGAGTGCTTATAAAGCTGCACTCGTTGAACGTTTTAATCGCACATTAAAAAATCGCTTGTGGCGACATTTTACTGCCAACTTGACACAAAATTGGACAAAGGTTCTACAAGATACACTCCATGCCTACAATCACTCTATCCATCGTTCTACTGGACTCAGACCAGTAGATGTAAATGCTGACAATGTAGATAAAGTGCGCGAATCATTCCAACGTAAACGCACTCATGTGAAAAGTGATGTGAAAATTGGTGATAAAGTTCGTATCTCAAAAGTGAAAAGTGTTTTTGCTAAAGGGTACCTTCCGAATTGGACAGAGGAGGTATTTACAGTATCAAGGATTAATCAAAAAGACTCTCCGACCACCTACAAGTTGAAAGATTACGATAATGAAGAAATTGAGGGTAGCTTTTACCGCGATGAGATTGAGGTAGTCACTGAAAGTGAAACATATTTGGTAGAGAAAATCATTCGATGTAAAAAACGGCACGGTGAAGAATGGTGTCTTGTTAAATGGACTGGTTATCCTTCAAGTATGAACTCTTGGATGCGTCGTGCCGACATCTTTCATCTAAGTGATCGACAGTGATTCATGCAAAGTTGTAACTAACAATGTTTAGGGTTTGAGCTATGAATCCAACTGCCTCATTTTATTCACGACCCTCCTATGTAAGTGGTGGAGGAAAAATTTACATCGGCGCTCGCCGCCAACGTGGAGGTAGCATACTTGGTGCACTGAAATCTGTTGTAGCACCTCTCATATCCAATGTCGGTAGATCTTTAAAACGAAATGTTTTAAGTAATGCCGTTGGCTTTGCTGGTGATGTTGCTAGTGATCTTTCCAGAGGTAGAAGTTTTAAGAGCAGTTTGTTGAATCGTGGGAAGGAACGCGGTTTAAAAACATTGAAGCAGACCTTTGCTGGTGTTACTCAAGGAAAGAAATCACCTAAACGAATGAATAAAGGAAGGAGGAAACATCGCGGAGCTGGTAAGGTGCGATCTTCAGTCAAAAGGCATTCACGCAAACGTCGCAGAGGCTCTAATCATTCATCAGGCGCTAAACGACGACGCTGCTATAACTTCTAATCATGGAGTGTAAAACTTCCGGTTTTTGTTTGTTTGATCAACAAGCCATACAGACAGATATTCTTAGTTCAAGTATTGTAGATTATCATCCTCGAACAGCTGAGAATGCTGGCCCCATTGAATTTGTTATTCCTGGTGGTAGTGATGACTACATAGATTTGAGTTATGCGATGGTTGATTTGAGGTTTAGAATTCAGCAAGCAGATGGAACTGCTGTTGACGATACACATAAAGTTGGACTGAACAATTTACCATTGACTACATTACTTCGCGATGTTTCTCTAACGATTGGAGAGCAGCAGGTGGAAGGTGGTCAAAGCGATTATCCCTATAAATCATATTTCAATCATGTATCACAGTTTCATCCAGCAGCACAAAAAAGTCATATGGAAGGCATGGGATGGTACAGAGATGAAGCAGGAAAATTTGATGTTGAAACAAACAGTGGCTTTGTAAAGCGATCTGCTATGATTAAAGATAGTAAAGTATGTCAGCTATATGGTCCGCTGAATTTAGACTTCTTTAGACAGTCAAAGTTTTTACTCTGTAATACCAGCATGCGACTCAAGCTGACATTGAATACGCCTGAATTTGCGCTGAATGCATTTGCTAAAGTTGACAATTTTAGAATTCATGTGGAAGATATTGCACTTTACATTCGTCGAGTAGTACCGAATCCAAGTGTCATTAGAGGGCATGCTGAAGGCCTTAACCGCCAAAATGCCATTTACCCCGTTCAGCATACAAAGCTTCTCACCTTTACAATTCCGAAAGATCAAAAGAGTTTCATGAAAGATGGCCTCTTTCCATCGGAAGCACCAAAGTTCTTCATGGTGGCAATGGTTGAAAATGATGCATTTAATGGTAATATAAAGAAGAATCCTTTCAACTTTAAACACAATCAGTTAAGTGAAATTGCTTTACGTGTAAATGGTGTGAGTCATCCTGGTCCACCCTACAAACCAGATTTTGCTGCGGATCAATTTATGCGCAGTTATGTTGATTTTATGGATGTTTTTGGCTTTTACAATACGGATGACACCAACGGACTGACTATGAAAGAGTTTAAGAGTGGATATACTATTTATGCATTTGATTTGACTGCTGACAGCGATATTAGTGCATCCTATCGTCAAGCGAACGTGCCTCATAATATTCGTTTGGATTTGACGTTCAAAAGAACACTACCTGAGACGGTCAATGTATTAATTTATGCAGTCTTCGATTCAAATATTGAAATTACAAAGTATCGTGACGTGATTCTTCAGTATAATCGTTAATGAGTTGGTTGACTGCTGACGATATTAAGACTAAAGTGCAGCGTAATGCAGACGAAGCGACGTTGAAAGCTTTCGATAATGTCTATTCACTCGATACCTTACCACCTGCAGTAAATCACTATCCCATCTTTATTGTGCTAAACACTCATTCGCAGAATTTAGGCGGTGAGCATTGGAAAGCGATCTTTATTGGAGAAGACCGACGTGGTGAACTATTTGACTGTCTTGCTCAACCTCCAAATATTCCAACACAGCAGTGGTTGAGAAAACATACGCGTCAATATCAGCGTAATGAACGCATACTACAACATCCACTTTCATCAACGTGTGGTGCTTTTGTACTGTACTTCATCTTAAAACGTTTACGTGTATCTCGATTTGTATCTGTTATTCAAAACTTTTCATGTAATCCATCCTCTAATGAAAAAATGATTTGTAAGTTCTATCATGATTTGAAATAAAAACATCATGTTGGAAAAATTGTTTTTTATTTTACAATCCGCTGGGTACGTACATACTCGATGAGATAGTCTAGGATCACATTTGCTTGTACATGAGATTTTAGTCCAGTAATGATCACTTTACTATTATGAAAGATTGCCACATGCACAGGTAACCAACAACTAATGAGAGCTGCAGGAAAAAGTTCGGGTTCATAACACAAATTGTAACTGCTGGTACGAATCTTCAAAAATGATACACTTTCACTCAATTGAGTAGAGATCACCATATTGTCCACAGTCAGATTCGACATCACACACCTCTCCCTCTTCTATATCCGACGTAGTAGTCTTTGTAGCTCTAAGCGCATTGACTGCGCTGATGAATGAGAAAGGGCGCCGAGAATCTGTACAGTCCCATTTAGGAAGAGTTGAAGATTCCGTGAATTGCTCATCTTCACCACTAACATTTGAGGTCGGCCCGGGTAATACTTGCTCTTTGGAAGGTGTTGGTGTAATGTTGTGAGATCGATTTTGGTGTAGAGTCTGAAGCGACGGAGAATGTTGACGATGGTGTAGCGATGGCGCTTCATGATGAAAGAATGAGTAAATTGAGCGATGTACCTTCCTTTTATACTTTTCCCAACTACCTTGATGAAATGTGAAGTTAGTATGAAGTTGGGAATGATAGAGTTGAATTCGCCGATTGTTGACGCGCAGCCAGATGCGATTTCCAGTACGTGAATGTCTTTTCATATAGAAGTATTTCAAATCCTTCATGATATGATGTAGAGATTGAAAATGACGAAAAGATAAAGCAAACTCTCTTCTCACATTTCCAGTTGAATCTTTGAAATAGACGTTTCGATCATGATCCGTTTCAATACGTTGTAGGGAATCTAATTTCCAACTCATGATGCGTGGTAGTCATGTCTGATTAAGATTTGCATAGTAGGGCGATGAACTCACGACGAATAAATGTCATGATGGAGCGATGTATGTATCTTCTATACTTCTCCCAATTGTATTTGCGAAATGAGAAACAGTTTGCGGAATGAGAATGGTAGATTTGAATTTCATTTCTGTAATGTTGAAGCCAAACTTGATCACCCAAGGAGATGAATCTTAATGTTTCAAAATATTCCAAATCACTCATGATATCATTGAGGTTGACAAATTGTCGCCATGTTAATGTAATACCTCTTGATGTATGACCATGAGAATTTTTGAAGTGTACGTTTCCATCACGATCAACTCTGATATATTGTAGAGAGTCCAAAATCCAAGTCTTCATGATGTTATGCAAAGCCGCAG
>CAJQUW010012726.1:0-162321 GCA_907163375.1 Prostheceraeus crozeri
AAAATTTGCTGATATAAGTGAATGTGTGCAAAGCATGTGAATTTGCATGAGTTTCAGAGGCTGTTATATCCTGCTGTAAGATATGTTTTCTATTACGCAACAATTACACAAATTATTTTTTTGAGTAAAACAACCAGTAAAAATTGTGAATTATACATTGTTCTCATCTGAATCTGATTTACATGTAGCCTACATGTAGCTCAATAGTACATCAAGGCAGTTTCTATAAATAATTGAGGTGTAAAATGAAGTTTAAAATGCACAAGGAAGATGTTCGCATCAGACAAATTGTTGTTATCGACACTTATTAACACATCCAAAATTTACCACTTCCTAGGAGTGGTAGGACGCGATGGCATGTATACATTACTATATTATTATATCATTTGACTAATAGTAGATGTCTGTTGGTGTGATGACGGTTTATCGGCATCTGATTAACTGATTCTCTACAATAGGGTATACTATGCTAATGACGGCAAATAAGCCAGAAACGTTTGTAGTTCCCGTAATGATTTAAATCAGATTTTGTTCTCACCTCGTGAATTTCGCCTTGAATATATGCCATCTTCGAAATCGATCCGAAATGGCTCGTATCCATTCTACATGTGAAAATGTCCATGTTTCATGATGTTTCAAGCTATGTTGATTAATGTAATTCGTTCAAAGAAACCACAGCTGCGTTTAATGGGTTAAAGCACAATTCCCTTTGTAACCTTTTCATTTTGAAATGACTATCTGTCTACGATGCAGGTAGGGCCTATGCGGCTGAGAAACATCATTTTTGAGACTGTTGTTTTTATGTTATTTTTTTTTATTTGAGACATGTAATTCATGGAATGAAGATATCTATAACCTGCAAAAAGTATCACCTCAAATAATTCGCAATGTTTCCTTCGTATTGTCATATGCATCATTCAAGAATTAACAGAGAACAGTGCTTCAAAAGACATGCACGAATTTGTAGCATGAAAAGCATAAAACTTTAAAAGTCGTTCGTTGAACCTCTTTTGAATTGTCATGAAAGTAACTTAAAAACGCTACTACAAAATAGACTAAATTTGAAATATGCCATTATTCATTCTAATGCAAACTTTGAAAATTACCATGTAAATCATGACAAAACATTGAAAATTATCAAAGTTAATGTATTTTAAAGACAATTTAAAGTAGACAATACTTTTCTTTCTTGAGTACGGAGGATTCCGCCACAGAGCCTGAACACAATCGCATTATCAACCACATGGTAGCAACGTAACAAAACTGGAAGTGAGACTAAATTGAAATCGGTCATGGAGAATTTAAATGACAATCGGATGAACAATTATTGATAGCATAGATTTCAACTCCTCTACTGGTAGAAATGTGGCATCATTCATGATACAATATAATGAAACCGTATTTGATCTACAGTTATAATCTATTAACATTTTTATACGACTAGAAGAAAGAGAGGCATCAGTAGACAGTATGTATGTCTGGTAGCTTTGCTGCCAAATAGTAAATAACGCCACCAAATGAAAAGCAATATATCATTTGTTAGCAAGCATTTTTCGGTTTGGTAGAGTGCGGTTTTTAGTATAGAGAAGTGGATTTTGGTTAACTCGCTACATCAGATAGTAGCGTAAGCAACTTAACTAGGCTAGCTACGGTAACACATGCTTGACCAATTGTGCCGGCAGTTCTCACCGAAGGCTGAATGTCGACGCTGGCCATTGGTGCTCTTCAATGATACCAAGTTCTTGTGAAGCTCTTCGAGTTGATTTCGTCGGACTCCTCTCAAAAGAGCTGCGCACTGTCTCAACCACTTCTCCACTTCCTGGTGTTCTCCGTCTCCTATTGAGATCACCAACGCTACCAGTCTTCTTGATCTTTTCGTACTAGTTCGTCATGTTTTTCACATCGGACGGAGATCGGAGACTTAGTTTCATGAAACCATAGAACGTAGTGAGCTTTCTCCACCTTAGATGCCATGTTAGACAGATTATCACGGACAAATGAATGTTCAACAAGATGAAAAATTTGATTGACTAGAGAGAAGGCAAGTCAACAATGAAGTCAACCAAAACGTTTTGCTTTAGGATTTTTTATTAGTTGCGAATAGTATCTTGCTTTAGTGTGTGATTTAGGAGGTGCTGGTTTAGAGTATGCAGTAAAAATGTGATAATCACGGGATCCCGGGATTGAAAGCCTTAGTCGGTAGGTTCAAATTCCGTATTACCCGTTTCTTGCATTTCCACAGATTCTCTCTCTACCGGTGTCGGGAACCGGTACTTCTATTCTTCCCCCCCCCACCACATTTTTGTTGTTGACAGCCTGGAGTGTTGCATCGTCAGCGATCTTCTCTTTTTCCTAAGTGCAGTCTCACTACCGTTCCAAAGCCTTGACTGTGTAAAATTCCTGTGGTTTGTAGGAAATTTACAGCACTTGCTTTGTCGTTCACTGTAGCTGCAGTGTGACAACAATCCCACGAAGTTTATGATCACTACAACTGTAATCTTGTGTTCTAACAGAGCATCCAAGGGACCAATCCCTCATCCCAGGGATCAAGTAAGATTTCTCAGTGTTGTTGTGATATCACTCAGTGACAGATCAAGTCTATGTTTGACGAAATTCGATGAATTTGGAAACATTTGAAAATGTAGAGGGATGGAGAGTAGAAGTACCCGGAAATCATTGCCTCCTCATCACGTGGAAGTGGTAGGTATATCTTCAGTGGTGGTACTATCTTTAGCATGAGTCCAAATATCAAACATCATTCGATTGATAGATTTGATGAGATGCGTCAACGGCACAGTAAAACGATGAAATGACTCGACTGAATTCGTTTAGCTTATTTGTCGTTCAATAAATGAATTCTTAGTCATCATATGACATGGTGGGAATATAATGGACCTCATCTTTACCTTATAAGAACTCGCTTTCTAAGCTGAGAAAATAAAGCAGATGAATCATATTAGCATCGGAAGATCATCTAAAGAGACCTGCATGAGAGTAACTTACTTCATCCCTGTATCTGATGAGATACTTAGATTTAATCATGACAGTACAAATTCACTTATATGCTGTGAGACTTAAGTTGGCTTCTGATGTCCAATATCATGGACATCAAGTTTTAGTTGACTTCTGATATCCAACATATTGGACACGGCCATTACGGTGACTTGTTAATGACCATCATGAATATTATTAATTTATCATGAATCTTAGTGATTGATTAATAACATTCTACTTAAATGATTGTACATACAACATATCGATGTAAAAAATGGTGAATTCTAGTGACAAATCAAAAAATTACGAATATATTCATAACTTTTGGTTATCTCATATTTTATGATGATAAGCATATCGCTTCAATCGTTGGTTTGAGATAATTTTGAGCAGCAGATTAGATATATAATAATACATATCATGCAAAATTAAATCGTCAATCATCATGTCAGTTTTTTTAAAAAAAATGTTTGAAGATTGTGCAATATATTGGACATCAGTAGAAAAAGAGTTACTAATTGGTGTTTTACTGATGTTGGGTGACAATCTACAAATTCAAAATAATAATGAGAAGTTCGTGCACGAATTTAGAAACAAAACTTCAGCAGCTCTCGAACTCAATACCGCTTCTGTGTTACAGTTACCTTTCCTGCATTACAGTGGCCATACTGATATACGCGTGGGTCATTCTTTCACTAGGATCATTAGGTCGAAAGAAAGTGAAGAGAATCATTGTTCTCAACCGAGTGCCAGCTGTCTTTTTCCACTTCAATGGTTCCTTACAAGCTATGACCAGCACTATTTGAATTCAAGCTATTATGTACAGTATGTCAATCCAAGATTCGTGCGCTCTTGCAAGGTAAATGCTTGAAATATCCTGGAAATGAGTGAAACCATGATTTATGAGCTTGTTGTGCAAATACAACATGCTTGGAGAAAGCAAATGATTCTTAAGTGAGAGAGAGAGAGTGAAATGCAGATGTAACTTTCTTACTAATGTTAAAGTTGCTATTGTTTGAGTAATGTCTTCAACTTTGAAGCTTTAGGGCAAGTATTGATTCTTCCATGTCAATATGTAGAAATGACTCGTTCAAGAAATAATGAAAGTGAGTTTCATGAAAACCCGTGCAGCGAGTAAAGCAATGTAGTTGCAACAAACCGTATGAGGTGAATCATTTATGATAATAGAAAAATGAGAATAATATCCTTTATTGACTCACATCTCAAGAATCATTGAACGATTACTTTTCAGGACTAATCGCATTGAAAGGCATGGAATGAAAATGAAAAAAATAGTTATCGACAAAATTCGATAAAAGAATTCTTAGATAGTTTTGTTCGTGGGATGGCTTCAGTCTTTAAATTGCGATAATGTTTGATAGCTGTCTCTCAATAAGTGTCATTCGGAGCGGCTGAGACGAGAGGTGGAACCGGTAAGAAAAGTTGCATACCGGGCCGGATCCGTGCTGGTCGAACTGAGTGACCGGTAGCGGCCCAGTCCCGCCATGCCGGTTAAAGAACATTGCTAGATTTATAAATGCTTTCTCTCTGTACATTATTGCTTGCTTTCATATTTTCACCGGTGATGAGTTTTCTATAATGCGCTGCATTGTGATTGCGCAATTGATCGGACCACATTCATCTGTTCATGTACATGAGTTTTGTTCTATGCCTCCAATTCTCCAACACCCCTGAAATATATTCTCACTATTATGTCAGAAATATTGTGTGACGTTAAGCAACATTTTCGGAGCCACCAGAAAGCTTCTTTCAGTTTGCTAATAAACTTGTCAATGCAATGAGCATCACAGAGCAGCAGAATGGGAATTGTACTCTTTCGTAGGGATGAACATGATCCGAGTTCATGGTTACTAGGACTATCATAGATGGTCACAAATGATGATCATTATGATGATCACAAAGCGAAAATACAGATCGAAAAATGTACGTAAATCTAAGGAAATATGAAGTGTCAATATGAGGAGATCCTCCACAGGCGTGTGCTTAATGGTAAGAGACATTTGTGGGAAAAGAAAGCAATTCAACCAACAAAATAATCTCCTTATATTCTGATGTTTATGAAGCGATGGATTGTATCAACCGAAATTCTGTTGGTTGCTTTGAAGCAAGTCATCACTTTTCATTCTCCAACTACTCCTCCCATTTGCACCCAGCCTCAAGTCCTCGAACTACTAAAAGGCTTAAAAACCAACAAATCACCTGGCAGTGATGCCATCCTTCCTGCTCTGATAAAAATATCTTCCGAATCCTTCCCTCACGGAAATGTCACCAAAAATATCATTATGATGTAGCCATGAACTCCCATGATATTTTGGCTTCAGAATGTCATGGGACTTAATGACATTATCATTATTTCTGAAGATGTGGTTGTAGAAAAAATATTTTCTATCATTGTTAATTAATTGAAATGAAAGATTTGGTCTTCTCACACGTCATGAACAGACTGCAGCAAAACAAAACGATACTTCAATGATAATTGAGTATTTAGAATAATTCAATATAAAAAATTATCTCACTGAGCTGCATGCATGTGAAGCTTGAATTCGGCGAAACATTAGATAATCTCGAAATTCAAATGTAAAGAAATACAAATCTGAAGAACTAGCCAGATCTCTTACACACAGAAATGATCAATAAATTTTTCAGGAATTGTATCCACAATGAAGGAAAATGATGTATGAATCAATGAAGGAAAATGGCAGGTAGAAACTTCATGATGCAAATGAAAGATGCAGACGAGCTGAAAAGTCGCCTTCCCATTTAGATTGAATTTTTCCAAATATCATTATTACGGGATGCTTTACTGCTGCTTTTTTACCACACTGCGTCAAAGTTAGAGAGTCAATAATAAATGCCTTGATGAGGGAAAATTTGACAGATCTCAAGTAATTGAATCATCAGTTATGTATGAAATAATCTACATAATAATGAAACCGTCATTTTCTAACACCTGGTGTATGATTCTGAAAACATCACAAACACTGCAGAATTGTCACAATAACTATCCATTTCAAGACGCATTTAATAAGTTATGTTCAGACTAGCAGAAAATGCCATAAATGTGCGCGAAAGAGTACAAGAAAGATATCGTGAGACATCAAAACTGATATTGGAGGTCGTATCGCTTATCTCCTGCCGTCATGGAACTTCTGTAACTTCTTTGGATGACATCTTTTCGGGGACAGTGGGTTTCAATGTAAGATGTACTTCACCTGAAAATTCAACATGCCTGTTTCAATTCTGTCAAAGATGAGAATAGAAATTGAAGTTGGAACATGTAGTTGCACTGAATTTCTGTCAACATTTCAAACAGTTTCAAGACGAGCCATCTCATTAAATTTTACAGACGCCTCACTTTATATTTTCAATATATCACAAGTTAGATTTAAGATAACAAGCAAATACACACGAGAAAAATGATATGAAGTTAACGTGAAATCATGGAATAACGCCGGCGTTTTCATGCATCTAACAGTTACCGCAGGGATAAGACAACGTAGGCAGAAACTCATATTTCAAGGGTCTCCGAATGGAGAGAAGTATACATTACGCAGACGTATTGGCGCCCCGCGGTATTCCTAATCAACTGTATAATCAGTGCACACCAAGATCACTGACAGTCATGAAAATTCAACATGCAGATCATGCGCATGATAACCATGTTATCCAAGCAGCTACGTATGCAGTTCCATTAATTCAACGGCAAAAACCACTTCGTGGTATTCCCTTGAAAGGCGAAGTTCTGCATGCTTTCCGAGCTAGGAAGCGTGTTTATCGTGTTTGTGGTTCATCTACATCTTCAGTTCGTGTGCTATTACGAAAAGAAGCGGATGAGAAACTCAACGAAGCAATACTGAATTACACGAGAACACATGAACAAGCAATCGCAAGTAATTGCAAGCGACATCTTAAAACCTTTTGGAGGCACATTAACTCTTCGCTTTCGTGTAAACCCTCAATAGTTCCTGTTTTGGAACCTAATGGTCAGTTTGCAGTATGTGACGCCGAAATTGCAAACGTGTTTAGTGAATATTTTACTTCAATGTTTTGTAATGACGATTCTACTCCTCCGCCTTGTGACTACCAATATTTGCATCAAATCGTAGATGTAATTGTCACTGAAGATATTGCTAATTTTCATTTAAAGAGTTTGAATCGGTTTCAACATCTGGTCCCGACAGCATTTCAAATAAAATGTTAATTGAAGGAGGTCCTTGTCTCATAAATGCCCTCAACCGCTTGTTTACACTGTCCATACAACACGGGTTTGTTCCTTCCGATTGGAAAGTTGCATGTGTAATCCTTACTTTTAAGAAAAGCTGCAAATCAGACTGTCCTAATCATCGTACCATTAGTCTGACCTCATCTGTTTGTAAGTTATTAGAGAAAGTTGTTAAGTCTATTATTCTTGATCATGTTATCTCACATTCTTTATTGAACAACTCGCAACATGGTTTTCTCCCTGGTCGCTCAAGTACTACCGCTCTTTTGACTTTTCTTGAGTTCATTTCATCATCTGTTGATAATGGGACCTGTTATGACGCAATTTACATTGACTTTTGTAAAGCTTTTGATAAGATTCCACATAAACACCTGCTTGTGTGATTAAAAATCATAAATGATTAAGATCATTTGGAATTTCTGGCAATTTACTGAAATGGATTACATCCATTTTGTGTTATACAAAACAATATCTTCGAATCAATGGCTAACCCTCATATTTAGTAAATGTACACCACTGGTTACATTTACTAAATCTGAGGGTTAGCCATTGATTCGAAGATATTGTTTTGTATAACACAAAAAGGATGTAATCCATTTCAGTAAATTACCAGTACTGGGTCTTTTGCTTTTTCTTCTATATGTAAACGACATTGACCAGTTATGCAACGGGTTCTCGTTTATTTTGAAATTTGCTGATAATGTTCGAGTCTACTTACCGTTGACCTCAGGTGTTTCTGCATTTCATCTGCAAGATGACTTAGATGGGAAATCAAGTTGGAGCAAGAAATGGCTATTGCCCATCAATCCAGACAAGAGCAAGTGTATGCATTTTGGCGACAATAACCCGCGACAATCATATTTTCTGAACGGCACTTCTATTTTGAATTTAAATGAAGTTTTGGACCTCGGCATTCTCATTTCAGACGATTTAAGCCCGACTAAAGAGTGTTTCCGTAATGCTAACAAAGCCAATAAAATGGTTGGTACTATCAAAATGGCCTTCAAATACCTTAACAATTATTCCATGCTAAGTTTGTACAAATCCTATGTACGGCCAATTGAAGAGTATGCAACGACTGTATGGTCACCTTACTTCGTCAAAGATTCCGACGTAATTGAGAAAGTCCAAAGAAGGTTCACAAAGACTTTACATGGTATGAAAGATTTACCTTATCAAAACTGCTTGAGAACTTAAACTGTTTCGTCTCTCCGAAAGAGAAGGCAACGTGTGGAGATGATATTCGTGTTCAAAATCATTAAAGGCTTTGTGGACTTGAACGTGTCAAACTTCTTCGATCGTTCCATTAATTTTCGAACTCGTGGTCTTTTCGTCTGCAACGTCGTTTACTTAACCGGCGTAACCTTTCGTGTTGTACCCACATGGAATGCCTTACCAGGTTTCTGTGCAGATGCTCGTACTGTTAATTGATTCAAACGAAAACTTGACTTTTTTATGAAAGAGACATTTTGATTTTGATTATGATTTTGACTTTGAATCCTTGTATATCTGGCTCCGCTCGGAGTTTATTCCAATAAATAAATAAATGTGTGTATGGACACAGCATGCATATTTATGCGAACAATTTGTAGGTTCACCTATGTACCCGTGTAAACTGTTCGTACTGTAGGTACTATAGAAGAACTAGAAGTACTGTATAATAAATGATTTAGGAGTGATCTCTCCACCCTTTTTTTGAGTTTTGAAAAAACTTTGAGTTTGCAGGTTATGTATGCATTATAAAAGTATTTTAAAAAGTCAACTTTATCTTTATCTTTATTAATTTATGCATGGCGAATGACAGGGTAGTGGCCCATATCCGATCCTGAAATTTCGGGTTCTCGTGGGCAATTTCGTCAAATTCCCTGTCTCTTTTTAAATATCGACCAATTTTGCTTTTCTAGTTATGTAGCCGGAGTAATGTTATTCCTCTATTTTCAATGTATCGTTTGATAACTGCAGTACCTAAGAGGCAACCAACATATTTCATCAGGAAAAGAGGGCTCTGTTGTGACGCTGTATTGCCACTTGATTGCATGGGATCAGAAAGAAATGTCATATATAGGAATTTCCGGGTGTATTTTGACGTTCGGAAAAGGATTGAAATATTAAATATTATTCCACTGCTATATCAGCACATTTGTCGACAATTGTTTTCTGCGTGGTTTCTGACCTGTCTCTTTTAATTAAAGCCGATGATGCAAGCAACAGGGTGGTGAGCAAAAGGCCTACTTCGTTTAGAATATGTTAACAATCCACATACGACCCACAGTCATTTTTGTCCCGAAAAGATTTTAAAGTTTATAATGGTTACACTTGCTTTGCCATTGCTAAGTTAAAAGAAGCTATTCAATACATTGTGTCAGAAAAGTCAAAATAGTCTTCTGCAGGTACTTCCATTTATTTATTACGAGCCAGAATTTTCGCCTTACGGCTTTGTCAATGGCAGATATAATGAAAATCAGGAGGTCATTCCATGTGTTGAGTATTATGACACATGGAATTATTGACAAAGCCGTAAGGCGAAAATCTTACCAAAACTCTAACATTTTAGTACATGATCACTATCTTCCTGAAAATTGACGGCACTCAAGTATAAAATCAGAGGTTAAGATTAGAATTCAAAGTAGGCTTTGAAACTTAGATGAGATTGATTTAAGTTTGTTCTACCTTTGTAAAAACTGTTCTATTTTAGTCTACGTGACGCATTTTGAAGCAACATCATTGGACATCTTATCAACATCTTTCCCGGATTGTTCATTATATATTTTCCCGCAGACCTCATCAGCATCTTCCATATGGCTCAAGTCTCGATCACAATAATGAGTATGTGGCCTGTTAGAAGGAAGACATGTGTACTGCTATTGAACTTCTTCTCTTTCGCCAGGTTGCACCCGACCATTGTACAACGACGTGATGGCACATTTCTTGCTTTGCACCTTGCACGATAAAAAACAGATAGTGGCTTTATATAAAGTGGCATCCAGATTTAACATGCCATGGAATGAAATATCTGTTTTTTTAAAAAATGTGGCTTATCCCCCTATACATCCGACGCTTTTAAATTTATTCTTTTACATTTTAGGTTCGTCAGCAGGAAAACCAACCAGCTTTCCAGTCTATTAAATTCCTGTATGTCTGCGGTCTGCATAGTGTGCTAGATGGTGTAGAACTGCGAACCGCATAACAGACACCTAATACCCACGAAAATCGAAAGCTCTTTATTTAGAAAGTGCCATGATTTATGCTTTCATGATTAGTTCATATGATCTTAGACAAATCTGGATGTTAAAATGATAGCCTATTTACTATTTGAATACAATTCAAACAAAGCAAGTCAGAAGGAAGAAAAATCTAATCCACGATTTGGGAGACCTGTTTCACGCAAGGTTGGGTCCAAACTGGCTTGGGTACCCCTCCAAGATTGCACCCAAGAGTGGATATTTCTATAATGAAGTGGACATAAAGTCCAGAACAGGTTTGGAATTTTGATTGAGATTTAAAAATGCATGAATTTTTGCATGAAGATATTTTGATTCATACCACATTGTACATATTGCTATCCAATCAATATAAATCTAATGTTCATATTAATTACCATTTATTACATGGATTTGCTATTGCGAAAATGAAGCCATATCAACATCCAGCTAAAAGTTTTAATTATCGGCATAGGTTATCTCTGGGCTAAATATCAGCAACCCTGGCTACGTTTACAGCCTAATAATTTCTTAGTTAGAACAACATGCATGACTGAGCTACATTCCTTACAACATATCTGATCGAGAAACGAAACACACATAACATAGGTATAGGATGAAAATAGCTCAAATGTAGATATAACGATATTTTTACTAATCGTAAGATACAATCATCAAAGAATGTCACTGCATTAAATGATACCGATATCTTTATATTTTTAATGCATGTAGCCTAATAGTAGAATAAACAATATAGGCCGAAGTTTTTAACTGTCAAGGCAAGAATGACGCAATATGAAGCAAGTTATCTACGAATTGTTGCAGGCTGCCAATATAACAGCAGGCATTGGTTGAATGCATTGCATTTTGTCATGTATTAGTTGTTTTATTTCACGCGAAATGATATGTACAAAATTCTGTATAACACAATATGCATTACATCTAGTTTAATGGATTGAATTTACAAGGAAGCCGTAGGTAATCAAAGCATAGTTGAAAAGCTAGTTAAGCAAGCTATGAGATAGACATTTACGGTAGGTCTATATCAAAGTTGATGATAACACAGTTTCATCATAGAAAGACCAATCATATTCGCTATTCATATTCGGTAGGTTACATATTCACATGTACATACATGTGAGCTTACATGTGGATGACTTGCTATGACATGATGTGGTCATATACTTAGACAGAATTTTTCCAAGAAAACCGCAAATGATGATTCATGGTCAATTTCCTTACTCTTGGGTTCTCACTCTTTGGGGGTACCCAAGCTCTTAGGTCCTCACCCCAAGATTCTTGGGTGCCACCCGAAGACTACCCAAAACCCAAGCGTGAACCCGAGAACCAAGACCCAACCTTGCTTCACGGATGAAATAGTTTTCTTGTTCAAAAGTGCTACAATGCCATTTTATGTCAATTTTTGTTTGTAGACTTGTCTGTTCTATGCAGATATCTACACTGATGATGAAGAACGGTGCTTCCAAAAGTACAGTCCAATTTGACTAAAGTGCGGCTGCTAGCATCGAAGATATACGCCATTTCTCTATAACGAGTTGTTGTCTTAATGTCAACAGATTTCACTTTCCCATTAAAGCTTTCGAAGCAAGTTGCATTTCAATAGAATCAATGAAGACCCTTTGAATCAACAATGTGTGGGAAGTGAAATTTCAGCTCAATTTAGCTTTGAAATTGATTATTCTGTAATTTCAATATTTCTGCTTTGTTCAAATATCTTTGTCAAACTGTTTACTATCTCGCCCTAACATGTGACTTTCCAAATCATTTACAACTTTCCCAGATAATTTTGTAACCAAAGGCTTTTGTCTGACATGTGAAGAGTCATTGCAGTAATCTTACTCATTGACAAAATTATTTGAAACTGGAGATTTGTTTAGCCATAGGCCTAATGAATAATATAGATATGAGTTAATACACAATCATGAAGTTGTTTATATCAATCAGTTCGCTTTGTGCTGTACATAAAAACAAAAAATAATCGAATCCAATTCATTCAATCGAATGCCCGCCCGGAGTTCTCATAAACTACGCAATGCGAGGTGGCATCGAATTACGAATTTTATTCAATAAATTTAGCTTGATTTACCAATCACCAATGACATTATGGACCAATGTTCGGGCACAATTCACTTTGGGCTTGACATAGATCCAATCCCGTAGTCATGATGTAAAAGTCCGGGAAAAGCATCAACAAAAACTATTCGAAGGTACTGCAGTTACAAGTTATTCAAGTCTAATCACGAAGTCATTGTACATGTTATCCGTAGCAGCATTCAAATTTTCAATTAGATCATAGCAGTCTGATGTCCACGGCTATCGAACTTCACCAGCTTCCACTGCGATGAGGAGTCCATTCACTCCCATATGCGATTCACGAAAGCGTGTTAGGTAAACACAGTTTTAAAATCATTGGTTTTAAGCCACCACCCGTTTCATGAAACTTTTATCATGGTGATATCACCCCGAACGTTCATCACATGCTTCTTTGTACGGTCAAAAGAGAGCAGGCCCTTTGAGTCATGAAAAGGAGGTACGCTGTGCTGCACTATGAAATACGCTTAAATCCACCGCTTTCAGTTGGTGGTAGTTAAAACTAAGTTAATAAGTTTTAATGAATCGGTTATCAATTTGGTTGGAAGACACATCGTGTTAGAAAATTGTTCAAACCATTGTTCAACTGTAAAAGGTATTTACGCGTAACACGCTTTCGTGAAACATGCCCCAATCTGTAGATCTTTGAACCTGATATCTTAGAGCTTCCACGCTATGAGACAAAAATTGTCTGGTAAGAGCAGATATCTATGTGAATCTAGGAAAAACCAAACAAAGCAATGTTGTGGCTGGTAAAAGTCTCTGATATGTAATGCACATGTGGTAAATTGACCATGCGCCATCTCATCACTGTAAACTGTAGACAGCCACTTATCGGACAATGTGTGAGCCACATCAGTATTTTGGCACTTACTGCGTATTATCAGACACATTTCCTGCTTGTCAGACAATTTTTGCCTCATCGCACGAAGTAATTAACATTATTGCGTTTACTGCCTATCATACTACTTATGACTAATATATACACTTTTATTGAAATTGGATGGTATCCTTGATAATTTTCAATTATAGAATATACAATGTTGTAAATAAGTAGGGTTCTTTGCATAAACCTTGAGGCATGGCAATAACAAGTCTGGATATTTGACGTATTGATGCCATCTTTTAATTCTGTTTTTACAATGTTGTTACAGCTTTTAAGGGTCTATATACTTCCCTAAAGTTGACATTGACACAGCGGACTTGTAAAGTATCAGAGTTGTTCATAATGCGAGTTTGAATGAATGGAGCAGAGTTAGAACCAATGTGATTAGGAATGACTAGTTGCCATTAGCTGATGTTGAATAGTTTAATCATATTTAATCACTTTGAGTTTGAGAGACAATGCTTAAGAAAAGTAAACAGAATTGTCTGATATTTTGGCGAATAATTGTCTCATCTTGTGAGCTCTGAACAGCCATTTTTGTTTGTTCATTGTCTCATGTTGTCTGTTGCAATTGTCTGATCATTTTGGCTGTTATCTTGTCTGATTTTTGGCTGTCTACAGTTTACAGTGATGAATTAAATCTCAGCTGTAGTCAAACAACAAACGTTCTGTTCAACTTGCAAGTTGCAACTATAATTGTGGCTTACCTATCGATGTCAAAAGTGAAAGTCTCAAAAACTGATGTTTCTAGCCGCATACACTGTAAATCGCTCAATACCAATCACATACGAAGGATGCATACCAAAATATTTTTTGGTATATTTCTGTATTCTCTTGGTATGCTTTTCGTATGTTATTTCAAATGTGGTATGCTTTACATAATAAAGCCATACCACCAGAATGTTAAAAGAAAGCATCAATCATTTCCAAAATAAGTTGATTTAAGGCCCTTTGTTAATAAAGATCACACTAATGTTACTACTGTTCTTTAAGTAGTGAGATAATGACATTCAAGCGTCATACTTTCAATAATGAATTCGATTTTAGTACACGTAAGTCTAAGGTATTTCATGAATAATCAATAAGTATTCAACCATCAACAATTATGCATTATGTAATTTTGAAATTAAGCATATTATCAATCCTAAATATAAACGTATTATAATTCATGAACGCAAAAAATAGTTATGTTTGAGATATATAAGTCAACATGATTTCACGGAAGATAACGTTTGTATGAAATGATGTTTATCAACTTAGTTTATAAAGTAGAGCCAACTAATTGTCACATTAATGTTGCTAGACAAGTAGCAACGACATACTCGTGGAGATATTGGGTATATGATTGTATGTAAGTTTCCTATCCAGCTATTTACAGTGTACGTCCTATACCATAGACAGATAGGCATTTCAAAATGATGAGGTTGCAAAAAGAATTGTGCTTTTACTTTATCAATACATGAGTTGTCACTCAATAACATACCAATGGTCCCACCCCTCCGCTTAACTCCGAAGTGGGACGGCGGCCATCGTTGAGAGGACCATGGAAAGGGCATAGCCAGATATGCCGCAGGGGACGAAGCTCAAAGAGCTTTGTTGCATTCCCAACAGCTATGGTTCGGTTGTCAGGATCCACCACAGCATCAACTTATTGTAGCCACTGAGGAAAGGCAATAAGAATAAGACATCAAACTGCCAACAACAGACCTGCAGTAGCAAAAGGCCCATTTTAGTGGATTCTTACGACAGCCAGGGGAACGTACGGGAGTTTTTTAAGTCTGTCCTTGGTCTAGCTGGATATTTACTGCTTAAATCAACGGAATGTTTTCAATTTCTCTTCAAATGCTGTCTACAGTATGAGCTTCAGACCTTCATATCAACAGCAGTTGAGCGCTTGAATTTGTGTATTTTTAGAAACATTCCCCAACTTGGGAAATGTACAGAAATTAAGTGTTGAAGACAATTTTCAAACTGTCACCTTTTTGTATGAGACAATATGAACACTTAAATAATGCTTCTCATCATAATGCAATTCAAACAAACTAAAAGAGGATATAGAAAATTGTGTGGTTGAAATCTGTTTCATGAATGAAAAGGTTTTCTTGTTGAAAAGGGGAGCAATACCATTTTATGTTCATTTTTATCCGTAAACAGGCATGTTTTATGCAGATATGGACAGTGATGACGGATAAAATACATCCATATGGCAAGTTCAACTCATATCAAGTGTTTACGTGTTCTAGCATCGAATATAGCTCATTTCTCTATCAGGAGCTACACGTATTGCATATATGTCAACAGATTTTCACTTTCCCATTAAAGCAAGTTACACGAAGTAAGTTACATTTCAGTACGAGTAGAATGAGTGAATATATTTCCTTAAATCATCAAAGTGTGGAAAGTAAGTATAGTATCTGCTCAATTTTGCTTTGAAAAGCTGTGATATTCTATAAAGTCAATAATTCTGCTTTGTTTAAAGATCTTTGAGAAACTGTTTACTATCTCGCCCTAACATATGACTTTCGAAATCAATTACAACACTTACAGATGATTTTGTAAGAAATGGCTTTTCCCTGACATGTGAAGAGTCAATACAGCAATCTTGACATTAGAACTTAGCAGCCCCGAACCCGTCAGTTGACGATTTTAAGAATAAAAATGTTCCTAAGTTTTGAACAAGGTGTCGGTTTCCATTTCCTTTCATGACATTTTTTTATTCACAGAGTCATTCCGGAAGAAGATTGTGGCTATTGAAAAATTACACAGAAATATGAAATACAGGTCTTTATATCTTCAAGTGCCGATACCGTCAACTATTACGATATCAAATGTTATTGATCAAAACATTAATTGAATGCCTGTTATTCATCACATAATGAGACCTATAATCATTTCATATGATATTCTTGTTTTGCATTTACGGTTATGATAATGAATTATCAAATTCCTCTAATAACTCATTGCTTATTTTTTATTATCATTGCAGAAAATAATAAGTTGCATTAGAATTCAGTCTATTGCTAGAAATAATGAAAATCAAATATTCGAAAATTTATCATAAGTCTCACTAATAAGTAAGCTGCATTCACAGTCAGGAATTATTCATCAAAACATTGACTAGAAGCGATAGTATGGCTTTTGCTGTAGACGTAATATAATTCAAACAAATTAAACAGTAATTGAAAAGGAATTCAACCCAATTTTTGTCATCTGGATTCCAGTTGCTCAAGAATTTCACGAAGATGAGTCCGAGTAGTTCCCAACAAGGTGATGTTGTAGAACTAGAGTCACAGGGACATTGGGATCACAGTCACTGTGGGAGGTGAAAGCACCCTTGACACTGTCTACAGGACGAAAGGCGTCGAGTTTTTATCTCTATTGAAAAATATAAACTATTTGTCGAAACAGAGGGAGAGAGGATTTTTCTTTTAAAACAAAAAATACTGTATACAATGTCCTTCATAATGATTGAGTATTTGCATTGTTTCCATAAGTGCATAAAAAATAAGAAAACTAAGGCGATTGACAACGAAGAGATGAATAAACTAATTGTAACGTGCATCTCATACAGATAAAAGAAGCGCCATAAAGTTAGTTTCCCAGTATGAAAGCATTGAACAAGTTTGTCTTAAAGTCCAGTATGGATGACGATTAAACAACGGTTGTAGATTCCAATCGACAGTGACTCACTATGAGAAAAAATGTTCACGAGATTGAACCCCTGATAATTTTGAAAGCGTTTCAAGTCATAACCGCAAATCCGCAAATTAAAGAAAGTATCGCAATTACAGGGATTCAGTGAATGAAAAGTGTTACACACAACTATCAAGTCGAAGACGTTTACAGATAAACGACTATAATATTATTAGAAGTCCTTCACTGTAGACTAGGAAGCATCGGAATCAGCCTTCCCAGCAGTTTGGCCATAATTTCCCATTCAAGTATTTCTTCATCATGCAGTGAATAAATGAAAATAGGAAATTATACAAGATGCAGTTAGAATCAAATGACACAGAGACATGTGTGACAGTACTAGAGAACTACAAGACGCAAAATAAGGCCACAACTAAAAAATTCACAATCATGGTTCATCTGTTTGTTCAACGTTTAAGGACACAGCCTCAGAAATATTTAAATCAAAGCTGCTGGTTAGTGGCTTGAGCAAGGATACTGGAATTTTCTGAATTACTGCTACCTGGCAGCTTCATCTATGGTCAGATTAAAATTTCTGTAGATAATTTCTGCAATCTCTGACCACTGATTAAACTGCCAATGGATCTGCAATTTTGAAATTTTCAAAATTCTAGCTCAAGCTTTTAACAACTTTGATTTATGGAGACATTGCACATAAAAAAGTTTAAACCTACTGTAATCTGAGAAGATAGCTGAACAATAATGGTGTGTCCGGCAGCCAGAACGAGTTTCTGCAGGGAAGTAGGCCGAAAATGAGATTTTCACAGGATGATGCACACCCTATGCCAACAACGAATTCGCGCGTCTGCCGACTTGTATAGCTCTTTATACACGCAGTTCTCTAGGATTGTTGTACATGTCTCACTTAGTTGCATGACCAGTCTAAATTTGACATCCTTTCAACAATCTCCTTAAATCCTTTGCATTACTTGAATTCTCGCACACAATTCTCGCTCGCAATTTTCGCTTATACGTAGTACCAGAACGCCTACCATTCATACATTTCATGTATACTGTGTGAAAATTCAGTAATCTGTAATGGCATAAGTTGAAGAAATAATCAAAGAATCCCATCCCCGACAAGCCGGTTTTGAATGCGCCGGCTGCCGACCCGGTCCCGGATGACTTTTCTGAACGGTCAGCGGCCCTGCCATCGCCCAAGACGACTTCTCTGAAGCCTGGCTCGGACACCTGCCCCCCGGTCGTCAAAGACGTGGCTGTTTCCAACCCTGCATGGTCCTACATAAACAAATTGAATGCTTGACGCTACACTGTAAACCAAACTGTGCCCAATATGTGACCGATTATGTGCCCGACGCATGTGACGTTTGCCACTGTCTTTATGTTACCAAATGTGCTCAAATCGGTCACATTTAGCACGGCAGATATGCGACTAATATGTGCCCGACTGGTCATGATTATCGCTTCTTCCAATTACTGTGACAATTAAAACCCACTACTTGTTTAAGTTTTGGAGAGTTGAAGTACTACCTCTAAATTAATAAATTATGGTTTAAATGATTTCACTTCCTGTTGGGAAAAAAGTCTATGCTTTCAATCAAGGAACTTATGAAAATAACAACTAATATTTTCAAAGCATTAGATGCATCTTCTACTTTCCATTTACATTTAACTTGATCATCAATGCTCAATGCAGAGTTTCCTAATCATTGTGTGTTGCTCAACGTCAACATCGATGCTCAAAAGCAAATAGATAAGCTGATATAATAAACACCTTATATATACGCCAATGAACCAACGATGTCTACGGCAGCATCTACATGCACATGTATTACTGTTTTAACCGATGAAATTGTTTGATTGAACCATCTATACATTAATTCAATTTTGTACAGACTCACTTCTCAGGACATTGCGATTGAAGATTCTATTTGGGAATAGAACATCATTATGGAATGTCTCCCAATTTGTCATTTTCAATGTAATAAACAAGCTGACCATTGACGTAAAGCTCATTTGTCTCAGGCTGTCTAGTCAAGATAATACAACTTCATTTACAACACGATGATACAACTTCCCGGCGAGATCAAGCAGATTAAATGAAGACATGTGTCACATTTTTCAATCACACTATCATTATCCTGATTAAAACTGTTTTCAATATGATATCATCTTCGCAACAGTGATAATCTTTGAACAAAACACTCCGCAAAGGATTCGGAAAATCAATTTGAATTTTTCTCATCGAGTACTCACCACAACCTTAATCTTAACTCAAATCATCTCCATCGGATTCGCAGGTCCACCTCTCCTTACTGCGCTGTTTGTGGTGTTATCCACGATGCTTATATTTGATGTCTGAATAGATACCAGAAGAATATTTGAATATTGATGACTATCACTGACTGTCTATGTTAAAACTATGGAAGAACGATTGATGACACATTGTCTCATTCACAATTACAGTATTGAACAGGCATATAAATAAATCAATAAAATAAAAAGATTTGGAAGAAGATAATGCATTATACATTTACAGTATAAAATTTCTATACGCATTGTATGGTGAAACGTTACCCAATACGATTGATATAAATATTTGACGCTCAACTTTGAATAACGTTTTTCTCTGTGATGCTGAATTCAACCGATCGTAATTGCATGACCACGGCATTTTCTTCTTTAGCATTAGTGCGACTGACGATTATATTTATCTACAAAGGAAATTATCATTCTTGAGAATACTTTATACGGTCAACATTAGAAGCATGGCACTGGGTCCACTTGAATATATTCAATATTATCCACTCAAAGGTGGGGGTATCACCGGGTATCACCGGGTACCAACCGGTTCATTGTCGCCCAGTTTTGCTTCACATTAAACAAACTGATGTGATGAACAGAACTGGGGACGGAACAGTATCAAAGAAACATAATTCACTATAAATATTTACAATATGGTTGCCAGTGAAAATGGTCTTCGTAAAAAATAGTCCTGAAATGCCATTTCAATCAAACTGTCGGAGGGAAAGCCTCTAAATGAAATTTGAAAAGAAGTAATGTTCTCAACAACATCCAAAACCTATGACTATGCCTCTATTTTAGCTGGAAAATCGGTAGCCTCTGACAGTTTGTGGTAGTAGGCCTAAATAAGCCCACATTCAAACTGTCAGATTGACTTTCCGGCAAAAATAGAGGCATTATCATATGTTTAAGATGATGCTGAGAACGTTCCTGTTATTCAAATTTCATCCCGATGCTTTGCCCGATACAGTTTTGTTACACTCCTGAAAAGACCATTTTGACTTGATCACTTGAATAGAAATATGATACTTAATGTTGATATTATGAGGCTTTGACATGACATAGGTTATCCAAAAATATTTACATCTGTACATATAATACAATGTTATTACATATAGACAAATATTTAGTTAAATTACATAAATATTGGGGTTAGGGAAAATTAACAATTATTTTTACAATGAACAATGAACAATTATAACTAATTAATACTCTTTAGAATTTATGAAAAGTTAAACTCCTGAAATGTACTCAACATTTATTCTCGAAGACGCCTTATTTTTAGTATTTATTGACGACAGGTAAAAAAAATTTGTTTCAAGTAGTTCTTTTCTTTTGCGCGCATAATTAATCTCAAATTGTTATCAATGTAACTAATGTGTCGGCATGAAAATTAAACGACTTACCTTTATATTTATAACCAGAATGACACGTGAGGTCGATTTGGTCAGCCATTTAATGTAGCTTGAGCATTTTATTCCTTAATCAGGGGATGGGGGACCATTTGGATTAATGCAAAGGCATCATCTTAAAGAAAGTAAGTATCCACCTAATATTCGTCTCAAACATGTTTTATGAGCCAAGTGCAGTGGCGCTGCTTTCCGAATTACTTTGACCCCATGACCGCAGGCTGTGCGCATTAATAAGATTCGTTTCAGTGGTTAAGAAAATAGGGTTTTATTCCAATGCCTCATGTGATGGTTCATTTTATAAAGTGCCTATTGTAATAGGCTATCTTATTTTTCATTTTCATTAATTCATAATTTTAGCAAGATTGACATTATCTCACTCACTAATTGCCAATTTACATGAATACCCTCTATCAAGATAGGCATATTTAATTTCTTTACCTGATAGGCTACTACTTGAAACATTGATGCTGGAAACCCAATACGTAGGCCCTACCTTACATCCACCAGATCAATTATGAGGAAAACATAGGCATTTATTTGAATTCCTACACAGACTAAAACAGCCGTGTTACATTATCCTATCTCTCGCATGCGGCATGACCAATGAATGCAACCCAGATCAGAGCACTTTGGATCGGAGTCAGAAAAGAAATGGAACCCTCAAAAGAAGCACAGTATGAAAATGATCACACTGAAAACGATGTGACGCTTGACTTTCACATTGAATTTCAAAAAAATATTCACTATGAGGATGTTTTTAACCCATTTTTTCCCACTGTTCCCGTAGTGGGAACAAATAAATAAACTTGTCTAGATCAATTATAAATCATCATGGGAACAATATTGACGCTGTATATTGTCGATGTAAGGAACCTTCATCATATGATGTGCATGTATGTGTCTCTACAGTTGATTATAAATATCAATTTGATTGGCGCGAAATTTGAATATTTGACTCATTGTATTTTTCAAGATGGTTCGTCGAAAAACGTGAGTATTGTGACATTCTTTATATTACCTAGAAAGTAACTAAATGATAAATCTACATCAGGATGCAATGGGTATTCGTTCTAATTTGTAATAATTGTATTTTCGAAATACCATTTCCAAAAAATGCAACTGAATATTTCTGTTCCCGCAGCGGGAACAGTGGGCAAGGATACCCACATGGTTTTTGACATATCTCAAATTACTTATCTGATTGGGAGCGCTGTTGACAGGCACTGTAGTACTCACAGAATGTGCAGCAATCATCTTCATCATATAAAAAACCTCAAAGAATAGACAGAACCAACAAGTGGAGTCAAAAAAATACCCGTGAATCGCATTTGAACCCGGGAGCTTGAAAGGATTGAAGGGAAGTGGGTGAAGTCCGACATAAGCAACCCCTTGAATGATTTCTGCTTTGATCAAAGCAAACTTTCTATTGGTGATGAGGACTTTTGTCGATACCTAGCTGACATGACTATGAATTATGCTCGCAGTAAAGGCGATCATGATTTTTTTGTAAATTATGAAGACATCCGCACTTTCATTGCGATTCTGGTGTTATCAGGCTATGTCAGCATTCCACGATAGAGGCTGTTTTGGCAGAATCCAAGTGAAACGTACAATGCATTTGTTGCTGAAGCTATGTCAAGAAATACCTTCGAAACCATAAAGAAGTACATGTATTTTCATTGCTGTGACAATGCATGCTTGGATCAGGATAAAAAATATGCTAAGCCTAGACCATACTTCATAATGCTGAATGAGCGCTTCCTGACTTATAGCAAGATTTTGCTTCAAGAAAGTTTGTCTGTGGATGAAAGTATGGTGCCATACTTCGGAAAACACGGATGTAAGCAGTACATCAAGGGGAAGCCGGTGAAGTTCGGCTATGAGAGAGAGAGAGAGAGAGAGAGAGAGAGAGAGAGAGAATGACTTTATTGACTCACATTTAAATCCGTGAGAGCATTACATACAATTATAATTCACACAAATTAGCTACATGAAACTTCACATGTTATGAGCAGCACAAAATTTGATGAAGGATTCACCAAATCGTTTGGTCTTTGCGCGAGGACATTTCAATGAACATCTATTGCGAGTCATTACATTGGGACAAGGGCGCTCTTCAAAAATAATTCGAAGAGGATGATTAACATCTTTTTCAATTTTTCTAAATAGTTTTCTGCATGATGCATCGGCAACGGTAAACAAGCGAGACTGATTCATTTCACGCCCAATTATTCGTAAAATACGCTTCTCAATGAGGACAAGATATTTTTGTAGATATAATGTTAAATTACAAAAAGCGGGATATGCATATAGTATAAGAGAACGTATGAAAGCAACATATGCACGAAAAATAAGGTCGGGGGGACAGTCACAGAGCTTCAAATTTCTTATTAAGTAAATACGACGTGAGGCAGTACTGATAATGTTACTTATATGTGGGCATTCCATCTCATGGTAGATGAAAAGGTCAACCCTAGAACTTTCAATTCTTCTACCTGAGGTAAAAGTACACCTTGCTGTACAATCACAGGGTCAATTGTCACAGATTTCCCCGTCACAATTTCCATTGTTTTACATTTTGATATATTCAACGGTAGATGGTTTGCCTCAGACCAACTGAGACAATGATCCCATTCCTGTTGAAGTCTATCGTCAGAAGCGTTTTCTATGAAATGGAGAATCGTAACGTCATCTGCGTACTTCAAAATAAGTGAATTGGGCGATAAAGCTTCAAGATCGTCAACCACCATAGCAAATAGCGTTGGGGCCGAGCAATTCGCCCTGAATAGAAGCTGGTTAAAGGTTGGAAATATTGTAGGTTTAGAAATTGATAAAATATTTATAGCGGATATATAGAGAGTATATTAATGTTGAAATAGGTTTGTAATTGGGTTAGATATCAGTAGTTATTGGATTGGCAATAGGATTACGGTTTTAGTTATGGGTGTATATGATATGAGAGGTGTGAGGATTGTATGGTTGATGTGATAAAGTGGATAATAATTGATTGTTTTAATATTGGAGAATGTTTTGGGATTTTTATAGTGAGGTAGTGAAAGAAGGAGAAAAGTTTTTGAGTAAATTGATGTAGGATGGGAAGGATTAGGGAATTGGAGTAGTGTTGAGGGTAGTATAAGGGATATTGTTTGGGATTATATTGGTTTTGGGAATGGGTTTAATTTGTTTTTGTTAATAGGGAGAATGGGTTGTATTTGTTAAGTTTATAATAGGTAAGGGGGATTGGATTTGTATAATATGATATTGGTGTATAGGGGGTAGGGTGATGTTAAATATTTTTGATAAGTATTAGAGAAATTTTTTGATGGGGAAGATTAAATAGTGATTTTTGTATTTATTTGGGTGTAAAAGATGATTTATAATGATGGTGAGAGGTTGGTTGATTTTTTGGTAGGAGGTGGAAGGAATGGTGAGATGGATTTAGTGATTTAGATATGTTTTAATTTTTGTGTAGGAGGATTTTTTGTGTGGGGATTATGGAGGGATATTTTAAGTATTATTGTTTGTAGTATTTTGAATTTTTGGTTTGGTGGATTGATTGGTAGGTGTTATTTGTTAATATGGTAGATGGTGTTATTATTTTATGAGTTATTTGATAATTGGTAGGGAGATGTGAGGAGGTTTAGGAATAAGGAGGTTAAAGAGGTTGGGAGGTTAATTATTGGTGTAGGGGTTAGTTATATGTAAAAGGGGAAATTGGTAAAATGGGGTATGGTGTGGGGATGTGTTGGTTTTTGATGTGTTAGTGTTTGGGGAGGTGGTGTTATATGGTATTGTGTTGTGTTGGTTTAATTAGGGTGGGTTGTGGTTAGGTTTGGGTTGGATGTTGGTGTGTTTTGTGTAGGTTGGTGTGTTTTGGGTGTTGAGTTTTGTTGGTTGGGTGTGTTGGTTGGGGTTGTTTGGTTGGGTAGTGTGGGGGTTTTGGGGGGTGTGTGTTGTGTTTGGTTGGTTGTGTTGTTTTGTGTTGGGGTTTTGGGTGGGGTTTGTGGGTGTTGGGTTGGGTGGTTGGTGTTGGGTGTGTGTTGTGGTGTGGTTGGGGGGTTTGTTGGGTTTGTTTGGTGTGGGGTGTTGGGTTGGGTTGTTTTGTTGGGTTTGGGTGTGGTGTTGGGGGGTGTGTGTGGGGGGTTTGGTTTTGGTGTTTGTTTGTTGTGGTGTTTTTTGTGGGTGTGGGTTGTGTGGGTGGGGGGGTTTGTGTTGGGTTGGGTTGTTGTTTTTTTGGTTGGTTGTTGTGGGGTTGTTGGTGTTTTGGTGTTTGGTTTTTTTGGGTGTGAGGGTGGTGGGTTGTTTGTTGTTGTTATTGGGATTGTGGTTTTATTTTTATTATATGTTTTGGTATGTATGTTTGGGGTTTTTGTTATTTTTGTTGTGGGATTTGTTTATGTTTTTGGATTGTTTTGGTGGGGGAGTGTATTTTGTGAAAGGGTTGGGAGTATATATTGAGATAGAGTTAGATTTGGATTTTTAGTGGATTAGGGTGGTTTGTGTTGAGGTGAGTGATTTGGGTTTCGAAGCAATTAATTAATTGCCAGTATTTGGTGGCAGCCATTAATTGTAATTGCAATTCTTAATGGCACCAATTAACACTAGAAGACCGGGGCGCGTCATTTGGCGTAGAATCAAACATTTTTTGTTCTTTTTCCGTTTAATCGTGATATGAACCGATAACACTTTGTGACTTTTAATATTTCTATGAGTTCTTATTTCTATAATGGAGTCGAGTCTTCAGGTCATCTTATTATCATAGAAATCACATGACTACCTAGAAAGCCGAACTGCGTCAATTGACGCAGTCTACGATTGGGCATGTATTGGCGTTGTTTGATTTCTTTTCAACGTACCTGACATCTACTTCCATGGTGCCTTGCATGTTTCAAATTCTAGAAATGTTATTGAACCATGATATCGAGTGTCTGTCGATTTTCCATACTAAAAAGAACTCATTTGCAGACACATGAGGTCAATGCCGTCAGTGTGAGTAATTGACGAAGCTGGTGTAACCATTAGACATCGAAACAGTTATTATTCGGCTGTTGACTGATATCCTTACGATACTTGTTTCTGTTCTGACGACTATAATGTCTCGACGCGCGAAATATTCAGCTCTACAAGCTCTACAAGAACTGGATACGGACGACAGCGATACCGGAGAAGAATTCGTAGGCACACAAGAAAATGAAAACTCAGTATTAGTGGAAAATATTATGATGTCGATAATTCAAGCAGTAGTGACAGTGACGAAGGAGATTCGATCGATAATATTCCGCCGTTACATCAACGACTTTCTATACATCCAGAGGGCGATTGTGATTCAAATGACAGGCATTTTGGAAAAAATGGAACAGTTTGGACTTTACTTTCTCGCAATACATTGAGCCATAATGTTGGACGACGAAATTCACAAAACGTTTTGCGACGACTGCGTGGTCCAACTGCGTATGCAAGTGCCCGAATAAGTAATCCATTATCCGCTTTTATGGTGACAATACTTAGTACAATGCATAGCTCTGTAACTACTCCAAATATAGACAATGAAAAGTGCAAGCCAGAGACTGTTTTATTGTACAACCATACAAAAGCTGGCGTTGACGTTTTGGATCAAATGCTGAGACTGTATTCCGTGAAGCCGGCGTGTCGCAGATGGTCAGTACACGTTTTTTCTAATATGATCGATATTGCTTTAGTGAACGCTTGGATCCTGTACAAAGAGGTCACCAAAAAATCAATTAGCAGGCGAGCCTACATTCAGCAAGTTGTAGAGCAACTTTTGGCTTCAGGAAAAGAAAATACAAGTCGAAAACGTGTGATTGAAAATCATAATTCTAGAAATGTGAGACAACGAAAACAATGTTCCGGTGAATGCAACAGAAACCGTACTGTTGATTGTTGTCAATGTTGCAGTATCCCAATTTGCGGCCGCTGCAGCATAAAAATGTGCAAAAAGTGCTTATAATGTATTTGTGATGTACCATTCGTTACATGTTGATTACAAGTTTTCATTGAATGAACTGCATTTTTGTTAAAAAAAATAAGCTTAGTAGTTGGTGTTTTCTGTTTTACATTTGCAATGCATGCATAGTTTATAGCAAACATATAAGCGTAATGAATGAGAAATTAATCATGTACGCTATCGATTTCTATGGAAGGCAATCATTATTATTCATTAAATGCCCAATCAATACAAAAATAAACATAAATTAGTATTTCACAATATAAATCTTCATTATAACTAATAAAAATTCAAAGATGGAGCAAAATTGGTGCTATATTTGATATTGCATCAATTGACGCATTTCAGGCTTTCTCGTAAGATCAAAAGTTCCGGTCTTCTAGTGTTAATTAATGGCAATTTAATTGTTCACCTATTGTTCTTGGAGATTCGGTTCCGTTTTGACACCAGCTGCTGGCCAGAGATAAAAGGGTGTGATTTTTATATCATTTGACGCAAATATTGTCATCAGGTAGCCCAACAGATAAGTTCAGAACTCACTGCTCTGTTTAGATGAGCATATAAGTATGTAGAAATATTTTCGTTATTTAGACAAATTAATTTATAAATATTTGTAAAATGTTTCAGATTTCAACATATAAGTGATTATGATTATATTTGTCAAATAATAATCAAATGCGTATCAAAAATTATTAAAAAATATCAAATATGAAGTATTTGATTGTTTTATAAAACAATTACCTAATATTAATAAAATCTATCACCATCAATCATATATTAGATAAATTATCCCGGTTTTTTCAACCCGGGAATTAATCATTTCAAAATGAATATAATGAATGATAAATTTCATAATAAATAATAAATGATATATGTAGGCGTACGTGTATGTAATTTTTGTGATCTAATTAAAATTTTGCTGTTTCTTACTTCAGGTACGCCGTGCTTATAAAAGGTCAATGGAATATCGAAGAAGGATCCGTGATTTGTCAGCGTCTGCTTTTGTCTCAAGTGGAACGTGTATGCAAGCAGAAATACTTAGATAATTTGCGAAAATATAATTATCCGCAGATGATTACAATGTTTTCGTTTATCTTCATAACTGGGTAAATGATTGAAACTAGTTTTAAGTACGGTAATGGGGTGTCTGTCACGGTGTCAAGTGACTCATTAGGACGTCTCGTAGGAGTACTTTGAAGACGTACGTTGGATGTCCCACCGGGATGTCATACTGACGTCCTTTGATGCTTCCGCTGTGACTTCTTTTTTACTGTCAAATATGACGTACGTGGGCCATCCTGGAATGACGTCGTCATGACATCCCGCTGACGTCACATGTTTACTGGGGTAGTAACTCAGCAGTTATTAAATCCCCAATGCGTATACAGTTTCGATTTCATTAACTGAACATGGGTCGAATCCCAGTACCACCTGTGAGACAAACAAGTTTCTTCACTTTTGGAGAAATTAACATGAATCTGACTGATCATGATAATACAGAATAAAGAATAAAGAATAGTATTCCATAAATCCTCTATGTCATGTCAATTTGGAGAGGCAATATATATAGTGTAGTTTGTTAAATTGGCAATTCGATGCTCAGTTTCATTGTAATAAGACTATTTATAAGACTTATGACTGACTTACTAAGTAAAATACATAATTGTTCTTATTCATCAATGGTAATCCATCACGCGCTTGTCATATCGGAATAAAGCATTTACTATTATAATAATATCAATTTGTGATTCAGTTTCATGAACCTGCATGTAAATTTGTATATCGTAAACGTTCTATGGTATCGTTGAAGTGCATACCCCTGACACTAATACACTTTTTGGAAGGCCAACGCAGGGCATTGCTACGTTCAGTTTGTGACATGGATTCAAATCAAATTCATCTCTCGTTTACAGATTCAAATGTAATAAAATCAAGAAAGAGTAGCCCTGAATCAAAACCTTTTACAAAATTGTTAATAACTTCGCAGAAAATGTGTAAAGTGTTGCATCGAGACGAAATTCTTTGGAAATTCAGTTCTACATGTATTGTTGAAGTGTGGTTGACAAAGCAATTTGATTCAATGTCATTTGATTTCATTTCAGAATTGTGCTCACAGGAAAGTCAACATTACTTCCAAAGAAACCTCATAAGTCGTTCTATCAATGACCAATCCTATTGAGCATTTCCATTGGAACGAAATTGAAGCCAATTCTTTTCGACAAATAATGTTTCTGACTAACTTATAATGGGAATGCTCGGCTCTTAAAACATTCATTTCGCGTTTGGTGGACTCAACGAAATGACAATGCGCGCAGCAGTCATCTTTGCATTATGTGCAATCTGCACCGTAGAATGTCGTGGTGAGTACATTTCTTGTATATACAGGGTGAGTCATAATGTGCGCAAAACTTTGGTGATGTCCTGTGATTACTGAACGGGGTACTCGACATTAATTTTAATGCCATTTTGTTCGTTAAGACTTGGGGTTTTGTATGATGTCACATCCTACAGACTTCTATGAATTTTAAGTATAAAAATTTGAAAATTGAATCATGTCATATTTTCTCAGTTGGTGAAATCTTACCATAGTTTTGGGCATGATTCTGCATCTGTTTAGTGATTCGCAATGACATCAAAATGATTCCACAATCCATTTTATTTCGTTCAACCAACAATCTGGACACAAACAAGCAATCTATGTTTTTGAAGATTTTGAATTTGTCCTTCAATTAGGAAATGTTTGATTTAACTAACATATGCGAAATTTCAGCGCCAAAAGCTAAATTGTCTTTTTTTCGTTAACGATGGACTTAGAAACAAGATTGACTCTTGTGAAATTGTTCTATTCCAATAACGAATCTCCAACTGCTACTCTACGTGCATATAAGAGAATGATGTCCTTGCACAATGATCCATTTCCACCTTCAACTATCAGTCGACTGATGCAGAAGTTTGAGGCAACAAAGACTCTCCATGACATCCAGTCTCCTGGTAGACCGTCCATTGTCAATGAACGTTCCTCTGCTATCGAGAAGTCGATCACCAATCTTAAAGCTGCAAATCCACTTGGTCATACTAGCTCTCGACAAGTCGCGCGTGAAACCGCTATCCCTCAACGCAGTGTCGTTCGAGTCCTACATCAAATCGGGATGCATCCATTCCGAATATCCCGAACACAGGCGATGAGTGAAGAAGACAAGCTGAAGCGTCTTGACTTCGCGAAGTGGATATTGGAGAATGAGGAAATCCTGCCAAACATTCTTTGGTCTGATGAAGCTTACTTTAGTTTAGATGGGCTCGTAAACCGACACAACTGTGTGATATGGGCATACGAAAATCCAAGATGCAATTTGCCGAAGAATCTCCACTCACCAAAGCTTTGCGTTTGGATGGCAATTTCTTCAAACTTCAAATTGCAGCCCCACTTCTTCGAATCGACTGTGGATCAAGAAAACTACACTAGCATGCTCCGTGATCACCTCATACCTGAACTGCAAAAGAGGCGGAAGATGAAGTCTGTCGTATTCCAACATGATGGAGCTCCTCCTCATTTCTCGAAGAAGGCACGAGACTTTCTATCAACGAAATTCCCCGAAAACCGAGTGATTGGTCGTGGTTACGGTCATCCTTGGCCACCGCGGTCTCCCGATTTGTCCCCATTAGACTACTATTTGTGGGGAACTTTGAAGGCTCGCGTGTATCACCAATTTGTTCCGAGAAACATTAATGAGTTAAAGGAGAAAATCTTTGAAGAAGTTCAAAATCTTGAAACAGATGAGCTCCAACGGGCCATTAACCATTTGCTCGTCAGAGCACAATGTGTTGTCGAGGCTGATGGAGGATTGTTTGAACACTTGCTGTAAATTGTCTATCATCAGTAATAAGCTTAATTATAAGAAGTCCTTTGGAAAATTTGTTTTTAATTTGAATTTTGAACGATTTAAATTGTGAAATTTAGGTAAATTCTAGTGAATTCAAAATTAGCTAGAATACTGTCAAATAATTGAAAGAGAAAAATAATATTGGACACAGCAAAACCCCATGACATGCTAAACAATATGGAAGAGAAACTCAATTCGAATAATTATTTTGGTCAGAGCTACAAGTCTTTGAAGTTTTGCGCACATTATGACTCACCCTGTACTATATGCTATTTTCAGCATTTTCCATTTTCGATTCATTATGAGCTTCATTTCAGTATTATACAATGCATATTGCTCTCAATTGTGTACTTATTAAAGTTTTAAAGTATGTCTTTGATTTACGCGCAATAGAATCGAATACAATATTGAAAATTTGACCCCAATATGTCAATATTTAAGTATGGAACTCTACAGCGATGCATATCGACAAAATGCTTCAAAGCAATCAATATCAAATTTTATCATGGCGGCCCATGCAGTTTAGCTCAAGTGGGGCGCAGTCCAAACTTCATTATTCAAGATCATAAGCTAATGTAATCTCAGTTGCAGCCAGCGATACATACCACAATTACTATTCCTTATACATGTAAGCTTAGACCTAAATGAAAGTGTTTAATTATGACATAGCAAAATTGAATTCTTCCATTTGCTAACTGCGATCCCTTTATAATAAAGAATTATTTTTATAATAAGGACTTTAATTCAAGCAAAAATAGAATATATGTTTGAATTCCCAACAGTTAATTGAAAAAAAATCATTATTAAGTTCTTTTATTCAATTTAATTTGAAATTATTCACATTTTTTTAAAGCTAAATCGGCTTTCAAGGCAAAAATATGTCAAACTATTGAGCAACTTCTTCATTTGAAATTCGGAAGGTTACAGACAAGGTTTTGTGAAGCGTTAACGTGATTCCTGATTATTCGTAACCTTGGTGAGTCAATACTTCTTAGAAAGAATTTTTCTTTATATGAAAAGCTGGAATAGAGTTTTTCTTGAGAAAAATAATCTGATTGAATTTCAATCGAATCAACACGAGAGACATTAGAGAATAGTGACCGAGTGCGTTCGACTGCAGTCTGCAATGCTTGCACATGTTTAATAAAATTGACGTTAGCTTGACTTCCCAACACACACTGCAGCGTTACAACTAATAAGAATGCGCGAAACTGTACCACAGGAACATCATGAGAGCGGCCCATCTCAGCACAATTTACGCGTGTGATACATCCAGAAATATTTGATGTATGCAAATGTATGATCAGCAAAATCTGTATGAAGCGAGGCGCATTTGCTGTGCGCCCCATCCATGAGACATAGGGACGGTGACGTCTGAGTCACTTAAAACGCTTGCTTTGGCATTCTTGGTTATGGACAGGTTGAACCATTGACCGTTCAGTTAGCCTTCATTTAGCTTGATGATGATTTATCTTAATTTTGGTGTATTATCGTATGGAGGCAGCGCCCCAGGCGCCTATATGGACGCGCCGCCGCTGAATTTAATAATTCTCGCTGAAACTATATTTTTTGCTCACGACACTTACGGTCGGTGATAGATACCTAGTCCCTTACCATATCTCTTGGAGACCTAGGTGCATTCAAAGGATATGTGCATATCCGAGAAACGCTGCTTTCTCCAGCTTGTAAATTACATGGCCATCTGCCCGAGTGATCATTTTCTATGAATTCTCAGTAGAATTATCGCGCATTGTCAACTGCAAAAAACGGCTTACAGACATTAATTTTCTACTGCCAAAAAGAAAAGACCTAGAGACATCAATTGTCTACTATCGAATGGACGTACAGACATCAACTTATAAACGCATTCAGAAAAGCAACAGTTTTCACGATATCTTTCGATTAATTAGGAATAATATGAATGCCGATCGAACAAGCAAGCCTCAAGCAAGCGTAATTTTAAGTCCTGTGGACTCATTTAAGAATCCATCAGGATTCAAAACTACCGAATTTGAGGTATTGAACAGTACCTAAAAATGAAATCAATAATAAAACTCACATTATATTTTCCATTTTCTCCAATCCACCTTCAGAGGTTCAACTTGTATTATTCAACTTGTATTTGTTCGACTGTAGCTGTGTGTGGATCGAATATTTGATGACAATATAATTTCACTTCAAATGACTTTTCAGCTATATAATCAATCACATCAGTTTAATGGTTTTCAGCGAAAGTGAAGAGACATTAGGTAGTTGAGTCAGAATGATGTGAATCAAAACGTGTAGATGAAGATGGTGTTGAAGGTTAGGAACAGGAGGTAGTTCTATTTTCCTGACATTGCGCTAAAAACAAGCTGGTCTCTCCTTTGTATTTGCCTTTTATTTGAGGTTATGTGCAAGATAGAAATCCAACAAGGTAACACCACAGCGCTTCTCGTGTCAGGTGGGACCGTGCAGTAAACATTCGCACTGCAAGGTTCCACCCCTTGATATGTCTGTGACACGAAGCGCTGTGGTTTGACCTTATTGATTTTCTATCTTGTGCATTACCTCTAAGGCAAATACAAAGGAGTGACCCGCTTGTTTTCAGTACAATGCCCGGAAAGGAAAATATCGGGAATTATTTCCAGAATGACAAAATGCGTCGGCGTAATCCTGAAAATGGTTGTGAAAGTCGAATTGTACGACAGAATCCTCTGAATGTCCAAAACACAAATGACTGACTTGAGGCGTAGTTAAAAGTTTTGTAAATCCACAAGTATAAGACAGTAGAACGACATGCATTGACGCTGCTGGGATGACTGAAACACGCACGATGCACTGAGAAGAATGACGCCTGGCTGATATAGCATACACAGTCTTTCCACTCGCATCCTCTTTGTCATGTGACTCATGGACCGAAGGTCGCTATCAGGGTAGTCATTAGTGATTACCGGCAGGCGATCGACGCAGTTGTTTAATCTACAGTAGGAGGTGTGTGTGTGCAGAGGAAAATTGTGACGGATGTACACACTACGTCCTTTAGTCATCATAGTCTTACAATTAGGGGACCAACTTATCCGCATCGCGACCTTGAATATTCCAGCAAAGATGTATTTAAAGTCATTAAATCAGCTTTCAAATGGAGAAAAAATACAAGTGGATGAATGGAGAGAGAGAGAGAGAGAGAGAGAGAAAAAAAGAGAGAGAGAGAGAAAGAAGAGAGAGAGAGAGAGAAAGAAGAGAGAGAGAGAGAGAGAGAGAGAGAGAGAGAGAGAGAGAGAGAAAGAAGAGAGAGAGAGAGAGAAAGAAGAGAGAGAGAGAGAAACGTTATGTGGCAGATGTTCGAAGCCGACGCCAACAGACTTTTTCCTCTTATGCAGAAAGTGTGACAGATCTTGGCACTATGACTGCAGTGACCTCCCTCCTTTCGAGGTAGTGAAATACTTCAAGGAGCATTTGTACCACCGGAAATTTACATGTTCGGAATGCATCGAACAAAAGCATGCCAACGAGATGGCTACAGTCAAGGCAAAAATGAATATCTACGATGGCAAAGCTCAACTGCTCGAAGACTATATGCGCCGTCTACAAGTAAAATAAAAAGAAATGGACGAGCTTCTGGAGACAATGCGCCAAGGAATTGAAGAAAAGCACCTTCTTGAAGGAAAAGTGAGACAACTCAAGGAAGACATTCGAGCTGTAGATCGAAGAAATGAAGAGTTAACTGACACAATATCTGCTTATGAAGACCAACTAAATGAATTCGAGAAAGAAAAATTGAACCAAAACTCCGAACAACGAAGCAATAACAACATCGTAAGAATACTGGAAAAGCAAAAAGAAGAGACAAAAATGATATGACTGTGTTAAAACATCTCATAGACGATGTCAGAATGACAATAGTTGAAAAACCTTATTAACGAGAACAGCTGCGACAACCGTACCAACCACTACCACCAGCCGGAATACCCAGAAATTTCAATCGTCAACAAGGAAGGCCACCACCCAAGTGTTACTCTTGTGGCCGATTCGGACACATCGCGCGAAATTGCTACGGCACCAGACCACCAAGACAGAGATGGATGGGCAATTACAGGAACAATTATCGCGGACAGAGAAGTAGACCACAGCAAAATCGATTCCATCAGCAATATCCACCATTTTACCAGCATCCTATTCCAAGTCAATTCCACCAGCCCTACACACAACAACAGTTCCCAACGATGAACCATCAGACTGTACCTCAGCCAGGTATGATGTATCCTACCTCGAATTTTCAACCAGTACAACCTTTTGTTTAACATAGATGAACGAGGAGAGGAGACTGCTGTATCAGGTGAAATACGTGGTAAAGACAACAAAACATTGAAAATTTACTATACTAATATAAACGGATTAAATGTAAATAAGCTTCATGACTCTGATATGATCAATGATATACATGATGCGGATATCATATGCTTCACTGAAACACATTTGAATGAAAATACATCAATGAATTTATCGATAAACCGATTTAATGTTATTGAAACGTTTTGTAAAAACAAAAATTATTTTGGAAGACAAAAATAAAGGCTTCACTTGTATCATAAAGATGAAGAAAGCGACCTAAACATAGAACAACTGATATCAGAAAATGGAGATCTGATAATAATGAAAATGATAAATCCTCAATGGAAAGATCTGAAAGTAATATTTCTAATTCTATGTTACCGAGAAAGCAGAGAATCCAAATATGCTGACAAAAATTACTTAAATAGAATTAAAGAATATATAAAGAAATACAAGATGAAAAACATCATCATATTGGGAGACCTTAACAGCAGAATTGGTAATTTGAATGACAACCAACACATGAATCTTCCCATCAGAAAATCAGAGGATCAAGTTATAAATAAACAAGGTAGAGAACTGATTGAATTTTGCAACGATAACTCTCTCATAGTAGCTAATGGTAGATATGAAGAAGGGAGACATACATACTGCAAAATTCAAAGAGAGAAAAGTCATAAATCTGTTATCGACTATTTGATCATATCAGAATCCATAATAGAAAAATTAAAAGCCCTTGACATAATAGGACCTAAATTATTCACAGACCATCGGCCATTAAAAATAGAATTAGATATTCAATTAAGTTCATCAAGTGAGGCAAAGTTAGAAAAAAATAAAAAAAATAATGATAAAGTCATCAAGCTATTTAAAATGCCACTAAACTTTGACCCTTGTAAATATCAAGAAACTCTTCTACTGAAAAGTACAGAACTAGTGGAAAAATTGTAAATAGAACATTTGAATTCTACAAAAATATATAATGAATTGATTAATGCAAGTAGAGATATATATAGAAAAGTGAAACCAAGCAAACAAACAATATACTCAAAAGATACACGCAAACTTCGTAAGACTTATAAGACTGCGGTTGAAACATATAAGCAACACCAAACCGAAGAAAACCTAAACACTCTACTGCAAAATAAGAGACAATATAACAAAACCCTAAAATCAGAAAAAAGAAATTTGCAGAGGGTAAAACTACTAGAACTTCAAAATGCTAAAATTGATAATGACACTAAGAAATATTGGGAACTAATAAACAAGAACAAGCCAAATAAACGTAAAAAAACCTTCACAAATCTTACTGCACATAACTTTAAAGATAGCCTCAAAGACAACGATAAACAGTTAAACCGATCTAAAATAAAAATGAAAAACGAAATTGTTACCCATCCATGTGTAAGAAGTGTAGAAGATGACTATTTGAATGATAATATCACAATGGAAGAAATTGAAAAAGCCGTTCAGACTACCAAAAATTCAAAATCGAGTGGTCCAGATCAAGTTATATATGAGATATTCAAGAATAACCGAAATCAGTATCGTGTATTAGAAGTTCTTTTCAATCAAATTTTACGAGACACAACTACTCCATGGCAGTTAAGTTGGACAACTCCAATTTTCAAAAAAGGAAATAAAAACGAAACTAATTCCTATCGATATCTAAACTTATCCTCATGTGTTGAAAAGATTCTCACTAAAATATTGAACAATAGGTTAAATAAATGGATTGATAGACATAAATTAATACACGAATCTCAAACAGGATTTCGAAAAAAGAACTGTACCATTGATAATATCTGGATATTACGAGAAATTATACAAATTTACAGAAATGATAAGCAACCATTATACATCTGTTTCATTGATCTGTCAAAGGCTTTTGATTCGATTCCAAAGTTCCATTTAATAAATAAGCTCAGAGCCATAATACCGAAAGGAGATTTTCTTTCCCTAATAGAGAATATCATAAATGATGAGAAATATAAAATTCTATTTGATGGAAAGGAAAGTGAAATCTTCAAATTAGAAAATGGAATTCCACAGGGAGACAGTTTATCACCAATTTTATTTTGCCTTTACATGAATGATCTGCTCTGTAAATTTGACAGAAATATGAATGATATCGATCCAGTGGAAATAATTGATCTAAAATTGTCTTCATTGATATATGCAGATGATATAGTTTTACTCAGTACTTCCCAAAAAGGGTTAATCAAACAACTAAAATACATGCGAAATTTTTGTCATGAAAACGGTCTTAAAGTAAACTATAATAAAACCAAAATTATGATATTTAATGAGATAGAATCATATAAAGAACTGTTACTAAAAGATGCAGACACTACAACATCAGTTGAAGTAGTTGAAGAATATAAATATTTAGGTGTCTGGATCGCGAAAAGTGATAGGAAACAAATAGAAGAAATTACAAAAAAAGGGAAATCATCATCATATATAACAGCCAAAACTCTCAAAGAATTTTCAACAGTAGACGCAAAAGTATTAAATGAAGCGTTTGAAATGCAGACTTTGTCGAAAATGAAATACGGCTGTGAATTATACTTTGATAAGAATTTGAATGATCTAAATAAAGTAATAATGCAATTTTATAAAAGATTTCATCATCTACGAATTACTACACCGAATTATTGTATTATTGGTGAATTCGGCATAAAACCTATGGAATTCCATTGCGATAAATCAGCCTTAAATTATTACATTAAATTGAATAGCGAAAATGATGGAATGCTAGTCAGTAAATTTTTTAAATTAATAAGCAGCGACTTGAATTTAAAATCATTCCAAAATACTTGGTGTGCTAGAATAATGAAATTGATACGAAATACTCAATTATTGCAATTCAAAGGCTGTGATTCTTTGGATAAAATATCAAAAAGTGTCATCAATAAAGTTTTGATGGAATATTTTAGAAAAGAATGGATAGATAGTGCAAAAAATAGTAACAAAGGATTGAAATATTTAAAGCTATGTAGATTCCAATGCGAAGTGAAACAGTATTTATGTTTAGTAGGTGACAAAATCAAAATTAATAATATCCTTAAGTTGCGAACAGGCAATCATACTCTCGCAGCAGAAACTGGTACCTATCAAAATCGAAGCACTCATAATGATTTTGCTTGTAAATTTTGTGACAGAAATGAAACAGAAGACATATTTCATTTCATATCAATTTGTCCTCACTACAGAGTTGAAAGACTTGCATTAATTTTTTTCTTAAATGATTGTGAGCGATCAGATTTCTATGAAATTATGAATGTATTAAAGGTAGGACAAGCTTGTGCAATTGATGAATTTATTGACAAGGCAATGTACATCAGGAACAACAAATAACATCAGGTTTTACATTTCAAGTTATTGAAATGCTGTTAAGTGCATTTATCTTGAACAACTAATTCTCGATACGATTTCTATGTACTGAGAACATATTGAATTTTTGACAAGCTCATTGTTATTGATGAATTCACTGACAAAGCATTATGCTTCCGAAATAATACAGATTGTTTCATAAAAAATGGATCACCCTTAAACATCGCCTTAACTTCAACTTTGTCTAACTCCGCCAAACTTGAACGAATTTCTCTGAAATTTGGAAGATATGTCAGTTGTGCTTACTAATATCATTGTTGGAAATTTCAAGCATGAATATTGAGTTGTTTTCCTGTTATAGATAAAAAAAGTAGTAGATAATTTGATCTTCATTTAGCGATGTTACACAAAATCATACCTCACTCTTATGAAATTACATTTGTTTCCTTTGTTATGTGATATGTTGTTCTACAAGCCAAAAGCTATCAAGCAAAACAAAAATAAAGAAAATCGGTCAATCAGAGCCAGTATAGCATCATTATTCATCAACAATAATGTAACTGCTACATGTGATTAACTGGACTTCATGTTCCATAGCTTCCTGACTTCGTTGCGGTGGTGTTGGCAGCACTCCTGATTGCTTTCAGCTAGAAATCCATCTCTTACCGGTTGAAAACAATACAAAGCACAAATGAACAATAACGAGATCGCATTCACAAAAGGCAAAGTGTCAGCTTTGCTAGAAATAGGGTTTTCTTTGCGAGCTACAAGCAAACGACTAAATGTCCCTTACACAAATGTGCATCGATGGCATAATGATGATTTTCGACTCTGTCGTAAAGAGGGCTCTGGCCGTCCACGCAAAACATCCAAACGTAGAGACCGCCTAATTTTGAGATTTGTTAAAGTTGATCCAAGTCTCTCGTTAACTGAGATGGCTGCACTAGACTCGTCTATTTCTAAGTCCACTATTCGTAGAAGACTTATTGAGTCGAATTTCAAGAGCTGTAAGAGGCCCTCTTAGATCGAATTATCAGATCAGCATACAAAAAGACGTCTCAGATCGGCAATGAGTCATTGTCACTGGCGAAATCAATGGGATCGGGTTGTCTGGTCTGATGAGGCATCAGTCCGTCTGAAGGACAGTGATGGTCGATTGAGATTATGGATAAAATCTGATCAGGAAATTCCGAGACATTTACATCGTCCCCGGGTACAAGGTGGTGCGGTACTCTACTGATTTGGGCTGGCATTTGGACCAATGGCCGCTCTGAACTTCACATACAGCAAGGAACCATGAATTCTGAACGCTATGTGAATGTTTTACGAATGAACATTGGCCAAATGACAGATCAACTTGGTGATCCATCGACTTGGTTATTTATGGATGATAATGCTACGTGTCACATGAGTAGTAGAGTCAACGTATGCAAGTCTCAATTAGGGCTTAGGACATTATCTTGGCCAGCTCGTTCTCCTGATCTGAATCCCATAGAAAATGTATGGAGCATTCTAAAACGTAACGTTCGTCGTTCACTGCTACCTACAGATGGCGTATCACAACTTACGTCACTGTTAAAAAAGAGTGGAGAAAGTTAGATCAGTCAAAAATCAACGATATCATCGAATCAATACCTAGACGAATTGGTAATGTCATTGACAATAAGGGTAGGGCCACAAAATATTAGCTTCTTAAGAACCGTTACTGTATCATAGCTTATCAGATTATATAAGGACATTTAAATATATTAGGGACATGAAATAACATGAAAAATGCTTTCTGTATCATACTTATATTTTATTTAGTCAAACTATAGGATGATCCACTTTTTATGAAACAGACTGTAGTATAATGTAATGTCATGCAACCATTTCAATCTGTCCATCTTACTAAGTCAATTGATTTTGACACGATTTCTATGAAATTCGTGAATCGACGAATCCATGAATTATCGATAAGTTCATTGATAAAGCAGTGTAGATTTACCAAAGGTATTCATTGATTAAGTTTCATAAGACGCGAAAGATAAAATAAAGACCTTTCATGTCACAAATTCATCAATATACGCATTTCATCGTTGTAATCACTTATTATTTTTGATGCGATTTCTATGAAATTCTTGATGCACTTGATAGGGAGTAAATACAGAACCACTCAACAATACATTTAGATAGGGACAAACATCAGAAGCAATAGCGACTGATTAATATTCACTGACACTGACAAACTTTACTGCAATTGTCTCATTCCGGACACATTTCTTGACATCGGAGGTCGGTTAGTCTTACTATCCAAGCATTGCTGTTGAAATCCTTTTTCCTACATCATTCCAGGTATGTGTTAAATTCCACATTTTAACTACAGCTCTTGGGTGCAATGTGCCCTGTCGGTTTGGTCGCTCTTCCTCCTTCATGGGACTGCTGATGGCTCGGGGGATTTCGAGATGTGGCATGGTCTTTCGGGGTGTCTTGAACATGGTTGGAATTCAATCCTAGCATGTGATGGCACACTGTGCTATGCTGTGTCGCGTTTTCCGTTGACCTGTCGTTGTTTCTGTGTTGGTTTCGGGGGAGTTCCTGGCTGGTGGGGTACATTTCGCTCAACTGCGGTAACTTAGTATGTAATTGCTTCATGATTAATTAACCGTACCTCCGATCAAATAATAAGGCTAAATAATCTGCTGTGATCAAGTGTGATTGGTAAATAAAACATTATTAATAATTTAATAAAATTAATGTTCTCGTTCATTTCCGATATCATCATGACTATTGCATGTTTGCTATACTATGAAACTGAATGATTTGTCTCCTCTCCTCATTTATCTATGACATGTCTTCCCAATCATAATCATTTACTATGCTCACATAAATTGACATTATGATTCATGCACTTGTATATAGATTATGCTCATTATCATGCTGACATGCATTTCCAAGAAATTAAATGTTTATATTGCAATTTTTCCATTTGTGAATATTACCATGAAATTCATCATAAAGAGCACCATGTAAAAATCATAATGAACTCAGACTTATTTCAGAAAGTGATTTCAAACTATTTTCATCTTAAAACTCTGTCTTGCTGCTGTTGCTGCTCATCTCACTACTCACCTCACCATTTATGTAATTAATAGCTTCATCTCCATCATCGGTACTATGTAATATCACACATGTCATCATCCTCATTTCATGTTTGTACCAAATTGGTCAATAAACTTTCTTGAGTTCTTGAGTTCTTGAGAGAAAGAAGAGAGAGAGAGAGAAGAAGAGAGAGATAAGAACTTAGAATGACTCATTTCTGTGCCTCGTGCATTGTGTGTGACACTCCATCAAATACGAACTATTTAGAGGAGACAAAGGAGCAGGAGAAGGAGCGTTGATATGAAACCAAATGTTCTATTTAAAGTTAAAAGCAAGTGATAGATGAATATAATACATGCACATCTATACGTATATTATATTCATTTTATTAATGTGATATTTAACATAATAAGTAGTAAATGTGATGTAGACATAATATTAACATGTCAAATAAGATGCAAACATAACAATATAATTGATAAGATAGAATTTTGTAATTGCGTATAAAATTGCATTACATGTATATTCTTATGTATACATTAGATTGTAATAATACGACATTTATATGCAAATATCCTTCTTTTGTTTAACGTTCTTGACGAGGTTTATGTCTGTGGTCGATAGATGTTTAGAGACACGTTTATCTAGCAAACATTTACAAGTATGCATGTATTTGCCTATTCTACAAACATTCTTATATGGATGCCATAAATAAAGTGTGTTGGACTGGAATGTTGTAGAACTTGATCACATGTATATTATAATAAATATGTTTGACCTATCAATTTCAACGTCGATTACATATATGAAAAATATATCAATGCATGTCTCCTCCCCCTCATGTTAACTTCTATATGCTACTCACGTGTTGATTCTTCCACCGTCATTATCATTTACTGGCATTGTATATAAACCGTTGACATGACATTCATTGACCATCATCCTGACTTCTTGTAATATGTAAACATCATTCTACATGTACTTGTACTTTTTCGGGTATTTTCTTTCATGAAATAAAACCCATGAATTTTGAATTTTGAAATGGCAGCAAGAATTAGAATAGGCATTGTTAGATCATGCAAATGTCTCTGAAAATCATAAAATGCTTACTGCCAAATCAAATGTCTGTAGAGATTTTGGAAGGCAGTAGAAAATCGTGAATTCCCGGGAAAATGATCACTCGGGTGGTAGTCTGCGGAGATAGTCCTTCAACTTAGGAGTTATTGCTCCCAGCGCGCCGATGGCAATTGGTACGACTTCAGCTTTCGCTTTCCATAGTCTTGCACTTCGATCTTAAGGTCTTGATATTTTTGAATATTTTCCTTTTTTTATTCTTGATGTTTCTATCTTCTGGATTTGAGATGTCTATTAACTTGATTTCCTTCTTTTCTTTGTCTATTATTGTGATGTCCGGCCGGCCGGCTTGCATTTATTCTTCTGTCAGTTCGAATTCCGAAATCCAAGAGAATTCATTCATCATTTTCAGTGACCATTTCTGGTTTGTGTTTACAGTATTCATTTTCGGTCTTTATATTGTAGTGTTAGCATATACTTTCATGCACTATTCTTGCGTCACCATTATGCCTGGTTGTATACTCTGTTGGAGCCAACTGACTGCATGCTGATATTATGTGAGCTACAGTTTCATCCTTTTCGTGGCACCGTCTGCATTTTGCATCTGATGTCGTCTTCATGATGCATTTCTTTTATGCCTTTGTTGCTAGCGCTTGATCTTGGGCGGCTATGATCAAGGCTTTGGTCTCTCATTATAGCGCGACGTGGGTCATCCTGCCATACACATTCTTCTCTGTTGTGATTTCTTTCATTTGTCTCGGATATTGACCGTGTAATGCTTCTTGTCGCCATCTGTATTTTCTTTCGTGGATTACCTTGACCTTTCATGATTTAATGTTGCAAAGAGAACAAAAAATTAAAACAATAGTCTGCGTGGAATCGGCCAATATCTAATCAAATAGTTAACTCACATTTTATAATTTTATGTAATTAAAATCACGTCACTCCACGATTCATAAATATTATGTGTCTGTAAACATTAAGTCGGCAGTAGATGCAGATGTTAAAGTTTGCGGGAGTGGATGCGGTTGCTGAAGTCTGCGGGAGTAGAGGCGGATGTTGAATTTTGGGGGAGTAGATGAGGATGTTGATGTCTGCGGAGTAGATGTATGTGTCTCCGGGAGTACATGTGCAGTAGATGTTGATATCTGCGGGAGTAGATGCAGATGCTGATGTCTGTGGGAGTAGATGCGGATGCTGATGTCTGCGGGAGTAGATGCGGATGCTGAAGTCTGCGGGAGTAGATGCAGATACTGAAGTCTGCGGGAGTAGATGCGGATGCTGATGTCTGCGAAGTAGATGTACATGTGTCTGCGGAGTAGACTTTTTGAAACTGGTTTTTTATTTACAAGTATAATGGAGCTAGGATAGTAACCATAGTTAGAGCTTGAATTTCAGTGAGATAAACTGATATTGAAACTTTGATAACCAAGTTTTCAGAGGTGTTAGCAATAATCTGAAGCAGACTGTTTATTTTTGTTAATTCAAAGAATCATAAAATCTTTTCATTATGAAAAAGATGTCGGGTAGCTCATACTGTCAGCCAATTTTCATCGAAAATCGTATCTATCTTGAAGCTCACAACGGTCACGTTCAATTGTCTACGTCAGGACTACTGGTCAAAGCTGACACAAATTAGGAAAGTGAAATATATGCCAATTCATTTATGAAACATCAGGCTTCTCATGGTATATTTTCCATAAAACTTGAGTTACAACTCTAACGCGAATTTTGCAATTTAGAATATGGCAATTTAAGGCATTTTTTCAATATACATCGCTTTTTCGTTGGACGCTACTCATTACTGTGCTAGAAGTAGTAAGCTATAAACATTTATGAATCAAACTTGCAATAATTTTGTAATGGGCAAAAGACCTTTCCAGGACACTATAAAATTCAAAAAAAAGTATCTTTAAAAACGACTAAATTTATCAATTTATGTCGTTATTTCAGGTTTTTAAGACCTAAATTCATGAATTTAGACCGTTCCAGGACACCATGAAATTCAAAAAATGGTACTTTTTGAATGGACTAAATTCATGAGTTTAAACCCTTTTTCAGGTTTTTAAGACCTAAATACATGAATTTAGTCCATTCAAAAAGTACCATTTTTTCAAAAAATGGTATTTTTAAAAACGACATAGATCCATGAATTTCAACCCTTTTTCAGGTTATGAAGACCTAAATTCATAAATTTGGGCGTTTTTAAAAATACCCAATTTTCAAATTTTTCAAAATCTCAAATTTGAGAATTACAATTTTACACCCGCCCTTAAAATCATGACCGTTCCAGGACACCGAAAATCATAAAAGTTAAGAATCTCAAATTTGTGATTATGATCATTTTCTTGCTCAAATCATGACCGCTCCTAGCGTTCTTACAATTCCTGTTGTTGCTACTGCTTTGCACTCAGATAAACACTCAATTGTAGAGAACATCTGCTTCTCGCATTTATGAATAAAAGGCATTTCACTGTAAAGAGCTGTGACTTCCCACTCAAACATTTGAAAGGAAACAATGTATGAAAGAACAAACAGCTGCTACACCCACTTCGACATTTGTAAGACGTGGAATATACAACCAGCAAATCCTACTCCGGCGTCCCTTAGGAAATTTTTTTATTATAAAATGAACAACATAAATGAGTTTTTAAAATTATATGGAACGCAAACAACTACAAATTTTGATCTGAAGTAAATTGCAAATCAATGAGGAATAAAGAATTTTCATGTTCTAATGAGAGACGAATTACAATTGATCAAAAATAAGACAACAATAACTATAAATTTCATAACAAATCTTCACGCAACAGATGAAAAAGGAGTACATTGGTCTGCAGGTATCTTTAATAAAAATCGAGATAATTACTATTTCGACTCTTATGGATTACCTCCAACAAACGAAGTCAAAAAATTACTTGGCAATGGAATTTATAATACATTTCAAATTCAAAAACCAGGAACTACTTACTGTGGTCAATCATGTCTTTGTTTTATTTAAATTACAAAAAGGAGTACCATTTCTTGATATTATGTTAGAATTGAATAATAATAATGATAATTAAAAATCAGTTCGTTGTAATTCATTTTGATAAAATCGGCCTCTGATATCCTCATTATCTAAATCTTTAATTTCATAAGTAATCGGATAAGTTTGGTTTATTTTACAAACTTCAAATATCTCTTTCGTCCAATAGCCAACGAAGCCTTTTTCAAATTTATTCTTATACTTAAATATTCTAACTCTATCTCCAATTTTAAATTTAGGCTTAAGTTTCTGCAAATTCGGATTACTCTCATTTGAATAATTATTCTCGAATATTTTTTTTCTTATCAAATCAGGGTCGTCAGAAGCATTCTTTGGGGTTTCTTCAATACCTGAATGAATCTTATTGTTATACTCTTCTACAACTCCTGGTAATATCTTCAACCATTTCTGATTTCCTCGCTCAGTAAATTTCTTGAATAATTTATTTTTTAATGATCTATTGAAACGCTCTATCACTACATCTTTTCCTGCATTTTTAGTTGAATAAACAGTTTCAAATAGTGGCTGAACGTTTCGGTTATAAAATTCCGACCCTTTATCAACAAACAATTTTTTGGCTTTCTCTTACTTTCTTTAAAGATTTCTTCAAACGCATATTTAACTGACCGACCACTTTTATTTTTTAAAGGCTTTACCCAAGCGTATCGTGTATATAAATCTATAACGGTCAATGCGCATTTGTAGTCCCTTTCATTCGGCATATGAATAAGATCAGCACTTCAAATATCATCTTTATTAAATACTTTTACTTTCAATAAATATTTAGGCCTTCTGTATTCTTTATGAATTTCAGACGCGTAGCGGCTTGGGTCATTCGACATTTCGGAGGCATAAGTTCGAGCGTTGCTCTCAGACAGCTTTGCTGTCGTTTCATTTAAACCCTGACCGAATAATATTTTAGCTTGTAAAGCTTTCTTAACAAACATTCTTTCAATTCTTTCTCTAAAGGAAGGATTCTGAATACTATCTAATTCTTGTATCATCTTCTTATCAGCTGCATGTCGAAAACTTAGATCATGATTTCGATAAGCTAAATCATGCCTGTAAGCTGCGGCATCTACTTTGTTTATTGGTTCTTCACCTGGTTTCGAATTATTATTCTCATCTAGTCTTATATCTAGTCGAGTTCCTGGACCGGTATATGAATGACCAGGAAGATGTTTTTCTTTCGAATATTTACTCCAAATAAATCCAGGAAAGTTTTCTAATGTTTTTTGTATGTCGTTACCTTCATAAATTTTACAATTTGAGGTTTTATGTACCTTTAAGAGATAATTCAATAAATCTAAATTAGAAATTTTTAATTTAAATAAATTTTCGGAATTTGTAGAATTAATTTTAAAAGATAAAATGAAAGTTTTATCGAATCGGACCAAAAGTCCTCAGGTTACTAACCTATAGAACCAAAGGTCCTGAGGTTATTACCTTATCATACTAGGACTTAGATATATGCCAGAACCATCTTTTGTTTCTTTAATTTCAATTAAATCATCAACATTGTGGAGAATATTTTTAAGAACTCGTTTTCCTTCATCAACTAATTTTAATTTACTAATAAAATTATCTACTATTCCTTCACCCCTAGCAACTTTCTCTAACTCTCTATTATGTCGTTTTTGTTCTTCTAAGGCTGCCTTCTCTGATTTATTTTTATTTACTGCTTGGACAATACCAGCTGTTCCTCCTGCAACACTTCATGCAGCTGCTATGCCACCTATTATTAGAAGAATTAATGGGAGAATCCCGCCATTCTTTTCTTCTTGTAATTGAATATTCTCTATCATTGGTTTACTGATGTAATATTTTTTTTTGTTAATCGTAATAGTTTTCGGTGTATTTTTGTCAACAATATTACGTAATTTTAATTCAACAGTTTTATTATTATTATTTTTCGCTTGTGCAATTTTCAATAAAAAAATTTTAAGTTACGAAAATTTTTAATCTATTCTAGTTATGAATAAATTTTAATTTAAGAATTTTTTTAATCTATTCTAGTTATGAATAAATTTTAAGTTACCAAAATTTTCAATCTATTCTAGTTACGAAAAATTTTTAAGTTAAGAATTTTTAATCTACTCTAGTTATCAAAAAATTTTAAGTTATCAAAAATTTTTGATCTATTCTAGTTATCAAAATTTTAAGTTATGAAAAAAAATAATTAATCCTAGCCATCTTTCCATTAAGAATTTCAATAGAATATTTTACATCTTCTAGCAATAAACCATAAGCCATCAATGAAGTTGTGGAATCTATTTTTTTCAATATTAATTGTTACATCACAACCAGTCTTGATAATATCTTCAGATTGTGCACTTAAATCGAAACAGAAAACAGGATATAAATGTCTCCAATCTCCAGGAGTTAATTGTGGTTCAACTCCAAATTCTATACAAAGATTTCGATAAGAATCATATCCTTCTATAAATTGATTATTGGTATCATCGAATCTTAATGGATCAATTGGATAACGGGTTTGATTTAATGAAACTTGTTAACTTCGAATTGTATTAATATGAAAAAGATTGTTGTTCTTATCAAAACCTGGAGAATTATTTCTTCGAAATGTTAGTAATAAATATCTTGGAGTATTTGAAGTTCTAGTAAAATGCCAGTTAAATCTTTGCTCTGAAAAAGTTACTGAACGCTTTAGAACGCTTTAGAAAATTTACTGGAATTGGTTTGTTAGTATTTAATCTTTTTGCAATAGCTGTTTCAACCTCTAAACTAGGAGTAATATGCTTAATCCACCATTCAAGTCTATCAATTTTTAAATATGCTTTTTTTCCAGTCTTGCCAAAAAAGATTAATTCATTATTTGCTGTACGATGAATTATTAATTTAAATTTTAATTGATATGATATTTTATCATAATCTAAATATCCGATTAATGGAGACAATGACCAATTAACTGTCTGTTTACTTTTCTTGTTAAATTCACGTCTTTCTTTATATGCAGTATTATTTGTTTTATTTAAATGTTTTGCAATATTTTCCACATCTTTCGCAATTCCTGCTGCATCTGTTCCAGCGTGAGTTAAATCATCAACAATTATACCATCATTATTATCTGGAAACCAACCTTCGATTTCATACTTTTTATTATTTTCAACAATTGTTACAAATCTAAGCATTGTATCAATTACACCTGGAGAATCACTTATTGTTTCTATATTTTGAGTTGCAACATCTAAACGCATTTGTGTAAATAAACTTGGAAAAAATTATTCTCTAGTGCAATATTATCGGTATCTGGTAATGGTGTTGTAAAATTGGCATCACTATATAAAGAATATTCACAGTGTAAAAATGAATCAGGTAAATATAAATAACTCTGCTGATTATCAACTTCAAAAATTAAATCACCTCCAGTATTTACTCTACTAGAAGATCCGGGATTCATAGCAATTCTTATATAGTCATTCTTTTTTTGATTGTAACTGACGAACGGAGGATCGTCTAATCTAAATTTATTTTCAATTAGCGAAGACATTTTTATAAAAAAAAATTTGACTTTTTGTTTTTCTCACACACAGAAAAAATTTTTACTAAAATATAATTTTAGAACTTTACCAAAGAAATTTACTAAAAAATTTTACTAAAATATAATTTTAGAATTTTGCTAGACCAGCTCCGCTACAGCTTTGCTGGTTAAACCGAAGGTTGCTGCTCACGCCATTACCTCTTATTTCTTCAATTGAACGTTTTATGGCTACGCCTGATTTCTTCATATGTTTACTATCAGACGGAGCTCCGCTCCTCAAGGTTTCCCCCACAGCTATGTTAGCAATTTTGTTTTTTGTTTCCTCTGAAAGTTTCTTTAAATTTTTTAGTTCTTCAGAATCATTCCTAAGTTTACGAATAGCTTCTAGTTGTTTTAATTCGTTTTGAGACTTAACAGCATTTGATATTGCACTAGCTGTACTACCTATAGCAGCTGCTTCTTTTGCAGCAGATGTAATCAAATCTTTATTATTTTTAATTACATGTAAGTTAACGATACTTCCAATACCAGAAAATATACCATCCCCTTCTTTTTGAACGGCACCTGCGGTGCCTACGAACTTTTGTGTTCCGATTGTTTCTACACTGTCAGAATGGGAAACAGATTTCATAAATGGTTCATGAGCAATTTTTTGATTTGAAGCAAAATGTTTAAGATTGTATTTATAAATTATAGGCATTTTTTAGGATTAAATTTGACTTTTGGGAAAAAATATTTAAGATCGGCTAAAGGCTCTGAACAAAGTTCTATTGGTTAGTAACCGAAGGACCTTTGATCCGATCGGCTAAAGCCTCGAGGAGCTTCGCTCCGATAGGTTAGAAACCCAAGACTTCGTCGATCAAGATTTACGTTTGTGAATGGACAACAACTTCGAGATAACTTTATTAATTGACTTTTGTACTTCATCTATTGCGTCAAGTAGCGTGTGATGTACTTTAACTTATTTTCTATTAACTTGCATTTTCTGCTGATTAATCTTCAATGCCGTTTTAAGTGCATTTAACTTAATTTTAAGAACATCTAATTGTCTTTTAACAGCATCTAACTGTTCTTTATTTTCTTTAGAGTTTTCTTGTAAATTTTTCTTTAATTCATTTTCGAAATTGATTTTAAGAGTTTTTATTTTATCAACTTTTTGATTAAGCGAGTTTAATTCATTTATTATTCTATTCATCTTTTTCATTTGTTGAGTAATTGTAGAACTTAATTCATCAACACTTTTTTCGAATGTAATTTGTAACTGCTTTAAATTTTTTTTTAATTTCATCTTCTAATTGTTCTTTCAATAATTTTATCTGATGTTTATTTTTAATGACTGCAGATTTTAACTTTATAGAAAGTAATATTAAAATTTTTGATTGTTCAGAAATCTTTTTAAAAAGTTTTGCTATATCTGCTTCTAGCTCTCTATCCTTTTTATCAAGTTTTAATAATTTTTCGTTTAATGATTTGTCATTAAGTTTAAGCAACTTTAATTCATTCATCAGTGGAACCAAAACATCGTTGATATATTTTTCTTTTAAGTCATTGATTTGGGTATCAACATATTGTTTATTTGTTAACTCTGTATTTTGTTGCGGAAGAACAGAAAGATGCAATGGACCAGATAAAACGTCTCCAGTTTTTATGATATAATTTTCTATCTCTATTTCTAATTCACGATTATTCGGGATATATGCATCTCCACCAACATTTGGTAACATCATTTTTTAACAATAAAAGAATAAAATTTTTTCTAATAAAAATAAAAAAATAATTTTTTTTCTAATAAAAATAAAGAAATAATTTTTTTTCTAATAAAAATCCCCCGCATCATCCTGTTCTTCTTATTCGACGAGATCATCGGGATTTGAAAATAAATGTTTTGATAATAATAATAATAATAATCCATGTATAGATGTTAATATTTTATTTGAATTACAAGCAGAAATATTTAGAGAACAGACTAAAGGTTTACCTTCTATAGAAACTAATTATTGTTTATTTCCAGGAGACCCGTTTATTAAATTTATGGATATTGTAAGTAAATATAATGATGTTGCGTATGTAGAATTAAATATAGAAAATACGGTTATTATTGGTCATAATAATGTTTATGGTTTTATTAGTGCGGTGTTACCAATTAGTAATACTGACTGGATAGAAACTAAAATTATTAATTATATCAATATTAAAGAATTAGTTAAAAAATTAGAATCTTTTTCCAAAGAAAAAATAAGATTATTTGTTGATGAACAAAATCAATATAATATTCATATCGAGAGTAAAAAGCATAACGAAGAATTATTATGTCAAGTTTATTATAGAGATACAATTTATAAGCAAGAAACATTAGAAATGCCGCAAAGATATGATGATGATACATATATAGGATTATATTCAAACTTAAATATTAATTTGTTAAAGTCTTATATAAATGGTTTAGCTCAACAAGAGAAAATTTATATGTGGACAACACCTTATACTATTAACAATGTCCATAATCATAATCATAATAAACGAACCGAAGGTTCTAGGGCTTTGCCCGATCTTAAAGAATCTTATGATAATAATAATGATAATAATATAGATGATGATAATATAGATGATGATTCTGAAACATCTGAAAATGGTGTAAATGGTAAAAAAGATTATAAAAATATTAGTAATTATAAAAATTGTAGTGAAGAAAAATTTATATCTCATACTGATGTACATGATATTAATACTACATATAATCAAGATTTATCTAAATTTCATTTTCTTACAATTGAAAATAATAATGATGGTATAGTTGAAGATACTGTTCGTCAACTATGTGTCGGGTCTACAAAATTTAAATTAGGATTTACATCTAATCAAAATAAAATTTTATCATCTTTAATAAAAACTAAAAATGAATCAGATTATGGTGGTGTTATTAAATTTTCCAAAAGAGATCAAAGACCAATATTTTTCTCTATTATATTATTATCAGATAAAAGATGTAATTTAGAGTTAGATATTCCAATAAGAGAATGGTATCCTATCAGGGAATGGTATCCTATACCAAAAAGTGTAATTTATGATGTTGAAGAATCAATTGATGATGATGATGAAGAATCAATAGTCAGTGAAAATAAATTTAAATTATCTTTTGATAAAACGTTATATGATAAACTTAATATGACAAAACTTAATATGATAAAACTTAATATTATAAAACATTATATGATAAAGAAAATAAAATAACTAAAGAACGTGAAATATATAATGATATATATTTACTCTCAAGTCCTTGATATTAGAATGTTTATATCTAAAATTAAAACACCATTTTTTTTCTTTAAAAAATAAAAAAATGGAAAATACCAAGTTTTATTGTAACTTATGTAAAAAAAAGTTGCAAACAAAAAGAAGTTATCAATCTCATTTAAATAGTAAATTGCATTTACAAAATGTAGATCGAGTTGATGAAGTAAATATATTAAAATTATATAATTATATAAACTATCTGGAAACATTACATACTGATATAAAAGTTAAAAAAATGTTTGATGATTATTCACATTCGGAATATAAAAAAGTTTTTAATAATGAAGATGAGACCATACAAACCGAAGGTTCTAGGGCTTGGCCCGTACCAGATGGAAGATATTTATTTAGCGATACTCATGAATTTAACGAAATAGATGAATTTGATGAAACTAAAAAAACCGATGAAGCGGAACGAACCGAAGGTTCTAGGGCTTCGCCAGTAACAGATATAAAATATTTATTTAATGAATCCGTTGAACATAATGAAACCGATAAAACTTTTTCTGATATTCTATTCAACTTTTTCAAAATATTTAAGAAATCTTTTAAATGTTATATGAATGTAGAAGTACTTTATACAAAAAATGGACCTGATGGAATTCCTGAAGAAATAATACAAGGACATTTTACAAATTCATAAGAAATTCATAATATAAATGATATACAACCCATATTTGAACAAATGATACTTAAATTAGAAAATTGTATAATTGAAGCCCAGTTACGTGAATCTGGTTGGAGATTTGTTAAAATACTATCTAAGAAAATAGTAATTGATAAATATAAAAATAATACTGGTGGTAGTTATGTTCCTTTACCTTTCAGTTCACCACAAATAATCAACATAAAAAATGAAGATGATTATTGTTTTCTGTGGAGTATTATAGCACATTTACATCCTGCAGAATATCATAAAGAAAGACTAAGTCATTACAATAAAGAAGAATATATAAATGAATTTGATCTTTCTGATGGCTTACATGAATTTCCATATGATTATAATAGGTTAATAAAGTTTCATAAAAAGAATAAAAAGTTAATTGAAGTAAATGTTTTTGAATTAAATGTGAATTATGTTTCTATTGGTAAAATTAATCCACTTTACTCAGATTCAAAAAAAATTATTTGAATAATAACAATTTATGTCAATCAGAAATAGTATACAATAAAAGAGGAAATTACATGCATCATAATATTTTTTACCAAGGAAATATAATATGTACTGAAAAATTTGAAATTGTTAAACATTATCACCAATAATGATTAATCATGATAATTATAAAGGACGTAATCATAATTTATATATGATTCCGATTATTTATCTTTATCTTTAGAATATCAACAAAAATTAGAAAATTTAAATAAAAGTTTACAAAAATGTAAAACAGATTATCAACAACAAACAAAAATATTAGTACAAGAATATCACCATAAATATCAAAACAAGATAGAAACAATTCAAAAATTAAATGAAGCAAATAATAAAGAAAATGAAACCAATCAAAAAATAAATGAATCTTTAAAAAATGTCTACAACAATATAAAGAACAATATGATAAAGAATATATTTATCAGCTACAAATATTAAATCAAAATTTTCATCGAAATACATTTAATCTTACAAAAGAAATTGATGAAACACATGAAGTATATAAAGATAAATTTGAAAAATTAGAACAGACAAAAACAACCAGCACAGCGAAATATATATTATATCAGGGGTCATTTTATTATGTGTAAAGATGTTTCTATATTTACAAAAACTTCAGATAATGCTAATTTTCCCTGTCTTCAATGTATACACAAGTTTTTAGAGTAAGAAGAATTGATAGACATTTGGAGAATTGCCAACAAAATGAAGCAGTTGAAAATACTTTTCCTACAGATGATTATTTAATATATAATAGACATTATTTGGAAAATAAAGTGCCCTTTACTATTTATTGTGATTTCGAAGCATATAATGTTAATATGACACAAAATCACGGGACATCGGAGATGTCTTCTAGGGCTTCGCCCGATTCTGAAAATGATAATTCTGAAAATAATAATACTGAAAAAAGTACATCTGAACAAAGTAAAGAAAAATATTTATTTGAACAAAAACCATTATGTTGGGGAATGTACATTCACTCAAATTATCCTGAATTATTTAAATCAGAATATTATCAATACTATGGTGAAGATAGTTCAGAAATGTTTACAAAGAAAGTAGAAGAATTACAAAACTATTTTTCACAATTGCTTGAAACAAATATACCAATGATTCCATTAACGGATGACGAAAAATTTAATTTTGTTAATGAAACAAATTGTTATTACTGTGGAAAAGAATTTACAAAAAATTATAAAAATTGCAAAGGTAGATATCTTGAAAAGCGAAGCGACGGCTCTGCCGTCAAAGTAAAAGATCATGATCATCTAAATGGATTATATAGAGGTGCAGCACATAATTCTTGTAATCTTAATGCTAATAAATTTAAATATAACTTTGTTCCTCTATATTTCTATAATGGTTCTAAATATGATTTCCATCTAGTAATGAAAGATTTATTTTCATCTGAAAAATTACAACAACAACAAATAAATGTATTATGTAAAACAGAAGAAAAATTGTATTAAAATTGTATTTTTCAATGCAATTAGGTTGTATTAGAATTTTAGATGCATTTAGATTTTTTACTCCTTATTCATTAGATGTTATGGGAAAAGCTTTGAAACCTGAACAATGTAAAATATTAAATAAATATAATTTAAAACCTTTAAAAGGAATATTTCCGTATGAGTACATAACTGGAGATAAAACCTGTGGTTCACAGTCGAAGACTGATTTTAATTCTGTGAATAAAATTATGGAAGAAAAACAACTTCCTCCAATAAATAAATTTAAATCAACATTAAAACAATCACAATTATCTAAAGAAGATTATGCAGAAGCTGAAAAAATATTGGAGAGAGTTAAATTGTAAAACAATGTATGATTATACAATGAAATATCTTCAGATAGATGTATTAATCCTTGCTGATCTTTTTGAAAACTTTCATGATATGTGTTTAGAATATTACGGAATAGATCCATGTTATTGTTATTCTACACCAGGTTTAACATGGTTAGCAGGATTAAAACATACAAATGTTAAACTTAAACATTATAAAGAAAATACATATGATAAATTATTATTTTTTGAATCTGGAATTAGAGGCGGTGTATCATCTGTTTTAGGTAATAGATATGTTAAATGTTACAATAAGAAAGTGAATCCTGATACTTATGGAATAATGAAACCTTTGTCACCAGAGGAGAAAGAAAAGATATTAGAAATTTTTCGAACGAAACGAGAAGGAGTAGAACGTGAAAATGCAATTGATGAGTTTATGAGAGAGAACTATTTGTTATATTATGATTTTAATAGTTTATATTCTTCTTGCATGATACAAGAATTGCCTACAGGTGAGATGGAGTGGTGTGACAAATTATTTTATGAACGTACTGTTGAAGATGGACATGGATATGTGTACGAAGTAGACTTAAAGTACCCTGATGAACTAAAAGAACCAACAAAGTATTTCCCGTTCTGTCCTGAAAATAAAATACCTAATATGGACGACTTTACAGATTATCAAAAGTCCATAATACCTAAGAAATACAGACCAACAAAAAAACTTATGTTAACACAAAGTAATAAAGGAAAGTATGTTGTTGAAGGAAGAATGCTAGATTGGTATTTAGAACATGGAATGATTCTCACCAAAATACATCGAAAACCATTTTATCAAAAATCTAAATGGTTGAAAAATTATATAGAGTTCAATATTGAAAACCGTAAAATAGCTAAAAGAAATAAAGATGATTTTGGAATCGTGTTCTTCAAATTAATGAATAATGCATTTTATGGTAAGACTTTAGAATATGTGCGTAATAGACAAAATATTGAAATAGTTTATGATAAAGATAGGTTTCATAATTTAACAAGGAAACCTACATATAAAAGAACTACTAGATTTAGTGACAATCTATGTGCTGTACATTTACGTCGAATCAGCGTAAAACATGATAAGTTTAATTTTATAGGATTCACTATATTAGAATTAGCTAAACTATTTATGCATAAATTTATATATGATTATTTAGCACCTGCTTCTGGCAAAAACTATAAATTACACTTTACAGATACGGATTCCGTTTTCTTAGAATTAACAATACCGTATAATTCTTCACTTGATGAAGAAATTAATAAAATAAAAGATATCATTCATCCTTCTGATTTATGTAAAGTAAAAGATGAATTAGAAGGAAATGAAGATTTCATAACAGAAGCTATATTTTTAAAATCTAAATGTTACTGTTATGATACAACTAATAATATTAAAACACATAAAACATTAAAAGGAATTTCAAAGGCATCAGTGGCTAATCAAATAACATTTCAAGATTATAAAAATGTATTATTTAATAATGAAATGAAAACAGCATGTAATTAGAGACTTAATTCAAAGAAACATAAAATGTATTTAAAAGAGGAACATAAATTAGCATTAGATCCATTTGATGATAAAAGAAAAATTTTACCTGATGTAATAACTACTTCACCTTTTTAATTTTCTAATTTCTAAGATAGTCAAATTTGATATATACATAAAATAATAAAAAAATATTATAACACTATATTTGTATATTTTTTTATCACTCGGTAAACAAATGTTCTATCGACTTTCAGTCAGAGCTCAGCAAGAGAAAATTTATATGTGGACAACACCTTATACTATTAACAATGTCCATAATCATAATCATAATAAACAAACCGAAGGTTCTAGGGCTTTGCCCGATCTTAAAGAATCTTATGATAATAATAATGATAATAATATAGATGATGATAATATAGATGATGATTCTGAAACATCTGAAAATGGTGTAAATGGTAAAAAAGATTATAAAAATATTAGTAATTATAAAAATTGTAGTGAAGAAAAATTTATATCTCATACTGATGTACATGATATTAATACTACATATAATCAAGATTTATCAAAATTTCATTTTCTTACAATTGAAAATAATAATGATGGTATAGTTGAAGATACTGTTCGTCAAGTATGGTCGGGTCTACAAAATTTAAATTAGGATTTACATCTAATCAAAATAAAATTTTATCATCTTTAATAAAAACTAAAAATGAATCAGATTATGGTGGTGTTATTAAATTTTCCAAAAGAGATCAAAGACCAATATTTTTCTCTATTATATTATTATCAGATAAAAGATGTAATTTAGAGTTAGATATTCCAATAAGAGAATGGTATCCTATCAGGGAATGGTATCCTATACCAAAAAGTGCAATTTATGATGTTGAAGAATCAATTGATGATGATGATGAAGAATCAATAGTTAGTGAAAATAAATTTAAATTATCTTTTGATAAAACGTTATATGATAAAACTTAATATGATAAAACTTAATATTATAAAACATTATATGATAAAGAAAATAAAACAACTAAAGAACGTGAAATATATAATGATATATATTTACTCTCAAGTCCTTGATATTAGAATGTTTATATCTAAAATTAAAACACCATTTTTTTCTTTAAAAAATAAAAAAATGGAAAATACCAAGTTTTATTGTAACTTATGTAAAAAAAAGTTGCAAACAAAAAGAAGTTATCAATCTCATTTAAATAGTAAATTGCATTTACAAAATGTAGATCGAGTTGATGAAGTAAATATATTAAAATTAAATAATTATATAAACTATCTGGAAACATTACATACTGATATAAAAGTTAAAAAAATGTTTGATGATTATTCACATTCGGAATATAAAAAAGTTTTTAATAGTGAAGATGAGACCATACAAACCGAAGGTTCTAGGGCTTGGCCCGTACCAGATGGAAGATATTTATTTAGCGATACTCATGAATTTAACGAAATAGATGAATTTGATGAAACTAAAAAAACCGATGAAGCGGAACGAACCGAAGGTTCTAGGGCTTCGCCAGTAACAGATATAAAATATTTATTTAATGAATCGGTTGAACATAATGAAACCGATAAAACTTTTTCTGATATTCTATTCAACTTTTTCAAAATATTTAAGAAATCTTTTAAATGTTATATGAATGTAGAAGTACTTTATACAAAAAATGGACCTGATGGAATTCCTGAAGAAATAATACAAGGACATTTTACAAATTCACAAGAAATTCATAATATAAATGATATACAACCCATATTTGAACAAATGATACTTAAATTAGAAAATTGTATAATTGAAGCCCAGTTACGTGAATCTGGTTGGAGATTTGTTAAAATACTATCTAAGAAAATAGTAATTGATAAATATAAAAATAATACTGGTGGTAGTTATGTTCCTTTACCTTTCAGTTCACCACAAATAATCAACATAAAAAATGAAGATGATTATTGTTTTCTGTGGAGTATTATAGCACATTTACATCCTGCAGAATATCATAAAGAAAGACTAAGTCATTACAATAAAGAAGAATATATAAATGAATTTGATCTTTCTGATGGCTTACATGAATTTCCATATGATTATAATAGGTTAATAAAGTTTCATAAAAAGAATAAAAAGTTAATTGAAGTAAATGTTTTTGAATTAAATGTGAATTATGTTTCTATTGGTAAAATTAATCCACTTTACTCAGATTCAAAAAAAAATTATTTGAATAATAACAATTTATGTCAATCAGAAATACTATACAATAAAAGAGGAAATTACATGCATCATAATATTTTTTACCAAGGAAATATAATATGTACTGAAAAATTTGAAATTGTTAAAACATTATCACCAATAATGATTAATCATGATAATTATAAAGGACGTAATCATAATTTATATATGATTCCGATTATTTATCTTTATCTTTAGAATATCAACAAAAATTAGAAAATTTAAATAAAAGTTTACAAAAATGTAAAACAGATTATCAACAACAAACAAAAATATTAGTACAAGAATATCACCATAAATATCAAAACAAGATAGAAACAATTCAAAAATTAAATGAAGAAAATAATAAAGAAAATGAAACCAATCAAAAAATAAATGAATCTTTAAAAAATGTCTACAACAATATAAAGAACAATATGATAAAGAATATATTTATCAGCTACAAATATTAAATCAAAATTTTCATCGAAATACATTTAATCTTACAAAAGAAATTGATGAAACACATGAAATATATAAAGATAAATTTGAAAAATTAGAACAGACAAAACAACCAGCACAAGCGAATATATTATATTATCAGGGTCATTTTATATTGTGTAAAGATGTTTCTATATTTACAAAAACTTCAGATAATGCTAATTTTCCTTGTCTTCAATGTATGATAAATTTTAGAAGTAAAGAAGAAATGAATAGACATTTGGAGAATTGCCAACAAAATGAAGCAGTTGAAAATACTTTTCCTAAAGATGATTATTTAATATATAATAGACATTATTTGAAAAATAAAGTACCCTTTACTATTTATTGTGATTTCGAAGCATATAATGTTAATATGACACAAAATCACGGGACATCGGAGATGTCTTCTAGGGCTCCGCCCGATTCTGAAAATGATAATTCTGAAAATAATAATACTGAAAAAAGTACATCTGAACAAAGTAAAGAAAAATATCTATTTGAACAAAAACCATTATGTTGGGGAATGTACATTCACTCAAATTATCCTGAATTATTTAAATCAGAATATTATCAATACTATGGTGAAGATAGATCAGAAATTTTTACAAAGAAAGTAGAAGAATTACATAATTATTTTTCACAATTGCTTGAAACAAATATACCAATGATTCCGTTAACGGATGAAGAAAAAATTAATTTTGTTAATGAAGCAAATTGTTATTACTGTGGAAAAGAATTTACAAAAAATTATAAAAATTGCAAAGGTAGATAACTTGAAAAGCGAAGCGACGGCTCTGCCGTCAAAGTAAAAGATCATGATCATCTAAATGGATTATATAGAGGTGCAGCACATAATTCTTGTAATCTTAATGCTAATAAATTTAAATATAACTTTGTTCCTCTATATTTCTATAATGGTTCTAAATATGATTTCCATCTAGTAATGAAAGATTTATTTTCATCTGAAAAATTACAACAACAACAAATAAATGTACTATGTAAAACAGAAGAAGAATATTTTTCAATGCAATTAGGTTGTATTAGAATTTTAGATGCATTTAGATTTTTTACTCCTTATTCATTAGATGTTATGGGAAAAGCTTTGAAATCTGAACAATGTAAAATATTTAATAAATATAATTTAAAACCTTTAAAAGGAATATTTCCGTATGAATACATAACTGGAGATAAAACCTATGGTTCACAGTCGAAGACTGATTTTAATTCTGTGAATAAAATTATGGAAGAAAAACAACTTCCTCCAATAAATGAATTTTAATCAACATTAAAACAATCACAATTATCTAAAGAAGATTATGCAGAAGCTGAAAAAATATTGGAGAGAGTTAAATTGTAAAACAATGTATGAATATACAATGAAATATCTTCAGATAGATGTATTAATCCTTGCTGATCTTTTTGAAAACTTTCGTGATATGTGTTTAGAATATTACGGAATAGATCCATGTTATTGTTATTCTACACCAGGTTTAACATGGTTAGCAGGATTAAAACATACAAATGTTAAACTTAAACATTATAAAGAAAATACATATGATAAATTATTATTTTTTGAATCTGGAATTAGAGGCGGTGTATCATCTGTTTTAGGTAATAGATATGTTAAATGTTACAATAAGAAAGTGAATCCTGATACTTATGGAATAATGAAACCTTTGTCACCAGAGGAGAAAGAAAAGATATTAGAAATTTTTCGAACGAAACGAGAAGGAGTAGGACGTGAAAATGCAATTGATGAGTTTATGAGAGAGAACTATTTGTTATATTATGATTTTAATAGTTTATATTCTTCTTGCATGATACAAGAATTGCCTACAGGTGAGATGGAGTGGTGTGACAAATTAGTTTATGAACGTACTGTTGAAGATGGACATGGATATGTGTACGAAGTAGACTTAAAGTACCCTGATGAACTAAAAGAACCAACAAAGTATTTCCCGTTCTGTCCTGAAAATAAAATACCTAATATGGACGACTTTACAGATTATCAAAGTCCATAATACCTAAGAAATACAGACCAACAAAAAAACTTATGTTAACACAAAGTAATAAAGGAAAGTATGTTGTTGAAGGAAGAATGCTAGATTGGTATTTAGAACATGGAATGATTCTCACTAAAATACATCGAAAACTAGAGTATAGAAAATCTAGGTGGTTAAAAAATTACATAGAGTTCAATATTGAAAAACGTAAAATAGCTAAAAGAAGTAAAAATGATTTTGGAAACGTGTTCTTCAAATTAATGAATAATGCATTTTATGATAAGACTTTAGAATATGTGCGTAATAGACAAAATATTGAAATAGTTTATGATAAAGATAGGTTTCAAAATTTAACAAGGAAACCTACATATAAAAGAACTACTAGATTTAGTGACAATCTATGTGCTGTACATTTACGTCGAATCAGCGTAAAACATGATAAGTTTAATTTTATAGGATTCACTATATTACAATTAGCTAAACTATTTATGTATAAATATATATATGATTATTTAGCACCTGCTTCTGGCAAAAACTATAAATTACACTTTACAGATACGGATTCCGTTTTCTTAGAATTAACAATACCGTATAATTCTTCACTTGATGAAGAAATTAATAAAATAAAAGATATCATTCATCCTTCTGATTTATGTAAAGTAAAAGATGAATTAGAAGGAAATGAAGATTTCATAACAGAAGCTATATTTTTAAAATCTAAATGTTACTGTTATGATACAACTAATAATATTAAAACACATAAAACATTAAAAGGAATTTCAAAGGCATCAGTGGCTAATCAAATAACATTTCAAGATTATAAAAATGTATTATTTAATAATGAAATGAAAACAGCATGTAATTAGAGACTTAATTCAAAGAAACATAAAATGTATTTAAAAGAGGAACATAAATTAGCATTAGATCCATTTGATGATAAAAGAAAAATTTTACCTGATGTAATAACTACTTCACCTTTTTAATTTTCTAATTTCTAAGATAGTCAAATTTGATATATACATAAAATAATAAAAAAATATTATAACACTATATTTGTATATTTTTTTATCACTCGGTAAACAAATGTTCTATCGACTTTCAGTCAGAGAACAATTGTTCGATAACTCTATCATGAATTTTGTTATCAATATTAATTGTAATGAACCATAATCTTTTCACCAAGCATTATTACACGATTGTTTAAATTCATCTTTATTTCTTACGCATAAATCTCTTAACAAATCACTTAAGTTTCTTGCATTTATTTCAAGTAGTATAAATGTATTTGCATTCTTTCTAATAACACTTTCGTCTAATGAATACATACTTTGTGTTAAATAAAATACACTACAGTTATTATGTCTACCTCTTGTGAAATAATTTCTCTGAACTGACTGATTTCTGTCTTTAACACAATCATCAAAAATTACACAATGTTTCATAGTTTTATCTAGCTTACTAGGATCTTGCATATTACCACTATCATATATTAATTGTATCTTTATATGCTTATTTTTATTGGTTTCTACTAACTGATTATTTTTTGCTGCTTCTTCACACCACGAACTTATTTCTTCTTCATCTTCAGATTTTTCATATTCTTTGAATAGTGAGGCAATTGCTGTTTTTTTAAGATTAACACATATTTCAAACACATATTTTAAAAATTGATAGACGGGTTGTTCTGCTGTTGTTGTATAAATTATAAGATTGTTATAATCCAAAAAATTTGGAGTCGTTAAAATTTTAAACAATAGATACGTTTTACCACAACCTGATCTTCCGCAAATAACTGACAAAACTTTATTAGATAAATTTGAATGATGATTAAATTTGAGTTTTTTTTTTATTTAATGGTAGTACTTCACTCATTTTTTAATAAAAAATTTTATTTTTATTTTAAAAGAAGAAGAAAATTAAACTTCTCTAGCTTCGCGTGGGAGTTTATACCTCTCGAACGGGAGTTTATACCTCCCGAACCAAAAGATCTATCATAATCTCCTCACCTCCAAAATTTATTTCTTGTCCTTTTTCATCAGTGATTCTAATGTTAATGTTGTTAATAGTTTTTCTTGTAATAGGGAAATATATTAATGTTTGTGGAATTACATTTAGTCTATAACCAATGGGTACAGTAAAAGCTGGAAAACTGAATATCAAATTTGACAATTTACCATTTATATATCCTCCTTCAATAATGTCACAATGTACAACAATTGAATTTATTTCAGTTATTTTTGGAATCTTCTCACCTAAATGATAGCCTTGACTATAGGTTTGTTTATTAAATCCTAATAGCTTTGACAATGATCTATCATGATTAAAATCAACTTGATGATTTTCGTCTAAAGTAAGAGAAAATTTATTAACTGCCGGTTCAACTGCAAAATTTAATTGTTTCTTATCTTTAAATGGTATACCTAAATTTCTTTTAATTTCATTTGATGTTGATTCAACTTCGTAAGAACCAGGAAGAAAAGTTTGTATTTTCCATGTTTTGCCTTTATCAGTAGAATATCTAAATTGATCATTCACATCTTTTATAATAATTTGAATAGTGTTAAATGTGGAGAAACTAGTCAATGCAATTTGATAATTTTCATTTTGTTCTAAATGTAGAATGGATTCTAAATTACAAGTGTGTGATGAAGTAGTTGTTATAATTTTTAACGTCGTACTAAATTTTGATGAACCCAAAATCTCTGTCAAATTTTCTAAATGATTATTAATTTTGTCTAAATCTGCTGAACACATTTTTTAGTTAAAATTTTGAATAAATATTATAAAAAAATTAAAAACAACATATTTCAGCTACGGGCGAAGCCCTAGAACATTCGGTTCGTTATACTTTTATAATCCTCTTCATTTAGAATATTCTTTTCTAACAGTCTTTTCAATATAGCATGAATTTCATTGAAACTAGAATTATGTCCTTCTTTTATTGCAGATATTAAAATATTTAATCTATTTAGTAATTCTTGTGGATCATCTGGTAAAAATACAGTTGTTTCAGTTTTCTGTTTTTCAGATAAACCTTTTCCTACTTTAGGTTCTGTTGGTAATAAATTTTCTAGTTGTTTATAACGTCTAAGAGATTTTACTGCACCAACTCTATCTAACATAGCTTTATATTTTATGAGATCTTCTACAGCATAATTATTTAAATCTGCTCCTCTTAAAGGTCAACAAAATTTCTATCTAAATTAAAAGGATATTTATCTGGTGAAAAAATTAAACGTCGAAAAGGTTGTGGAAATATTTCTTTTTGTCCGAGATAAAATCTAGGTATTGTTTTTCCATCTATAAATGAGATAGAATGTTCAAATTGCATAGATTTTGGTAATTTCTTATTAATGTTTGATTCTAGTAATCCATAGTCATCTAATATAGTTTTGTGTTCTGGATCTGTTATATCAATTTGTTTATCATTATTTGTAAGTTCTTTTTCAAGAGTTTTAAATGGTTTCATAGTTTTTTCAAAATCAGTTTTTACTTGCTCGGTTTGCTGCATTTTTTCAAACATATCAGATTGAATACCAGCTTTTATCATTCTATGTTGAAGATGATTTTCTTTCATAATATTTCTTTGTTTTATTAACTCTTCTAATTGTTTTATTCTTTTAAAATTATCAGCTCTAATTTCATCCATTTTTAAAATATAATATTTGAATTTTGTGGTAACATTGGAATACAACAAAAACATTTTACTGAACAAATTGTTTTTTTATTGCTTTGTTGTCTGACATCTTTTCGTTTAAAGTTTTCTCGTCTAAAGATTTGTTTAATAAAGAACGTAAGAACCAGGAAGAAAAGTTTGTATTTTCCGTGTTTTGCCTTTATCAGTAGAATATCTAAATTGATCATTCACATCTTTTATAACATTTTGAATAGTGTTAAATGTGGAGAAACTAGTCAATGCAATTTGATAATTTTTATTTTGTTCTAAATGTAGAATGGGTTCTAAATTACAAGTGTGTGATGAAGTAGTTGTTATAATTTTTAACGTCGTACTAAATTTTGATGATCCCAAAATCTCTGTCAAATTTTCTAAATGATTATTAATTTTGTCTAAATCTGCTGAACACATTTTTTAGTTAAAATTTTGAATAAATATTATAAAAAAATTAAAAACAACATATTTCAGCTACGGGCGAAGCCCTAGAACATTCGGTTCGTTATACTTTTATAATTCTCTTCATTTAGAATCTTCTTTTCTAACAGTCTTTTCAATATAGCATGAATTTCATTGAAACTAGAATTATGTCCTTCTTTTATTGCAGATATTAAAATATTTAATCTATTTAGTAATTCTTGTGGATCATCTGGTAAAAATACAGTTGTTTCAGTTTTCTGTTTTTCAGATAAACCTTTTCCTACTTTAGGTTCCGTTGGTAATAAATTTTCTAGTTGTTTATAACGTCTAAGAGATTTTACTGCACCAACTCTATCTAACATAGCTATATATTTTATGAGATCTTCTACAGCATAATTATTTAAATCTGCTCCTCTTAAAAGATCAACAAAATTTCTATCTAAATTAAAAGGATATTTATCTGGTGAAAAAATTAAACGTCGAAAAGGTTGTGGAAATATTTCTTTTTGTCCGAGATAAAATCTAGGTATTGTTTTTCCATCTATAAATGAGATAGAATGTTCAAATTGCATAGATTTTGGTAATTTCTTATTAATGTTTGATTCTAGTAATCCATAGTCATCTAATATAGTTTTGTGTTCTGGATCTGTTATATCAATTTGTTTATCATTATTTGTAAGTTCTTTTTCAAGAGTTTTAAATGGTTTCATAGTTTTTTCAAAATCAGTTTTTACTTGCTCGGTTTGCTGCATTTTTTCAAACATATCAGATTGAATACCAGCTTTTATCATTCTATGTTGAAGATGATTTTCTTTCATAATATTTCTTTGTTTTATTAACTCTTCTAATTGTTTTATTCTTTTAAAATTATCAGCTCTAATTTCATCCATTTTTAAAATATAATATTTGAATTTTGTGGTAACATTGGAATACAACAAAAACATTTTACTGAACAAATTGTTTTTTTATTGCTTTGTTGTCTGACATCTTTTCGTTTAAAGTTTTCTCGTCTAAAGATTTGTTTAATAAAGTTTTGTCTAATAAAGTTTTTAGCTCTTCTAAAAAAATTTTGTCATTTTCTTCATTAGAAATTTTACCATCACTCGAAATTTTGCCATCCTGTTTATTCTTATCATCAACCTTTCCGGACTTTAAATGAAATGGCGTTTTATTAGCTTCATTAGATATTTGATCAAATTTTTCAATCTCATCTAACGTAATAACATTATCATCACATACTCTTTGAAAGTAGTAGTGTAATTTGTCATAATTTACATTTTTTCATTTTTTTTGTCATTCTTTAATATGTAAATGCTTAGTTTTTAATGATTTTCGTTTCTTAGTTATTAAAGATTTATCTAACATTGTAACAAATGAAGTTGCAAAAACACCCGTACCTGTTAAAGCAGTAGCAACTACTAGAATTACTAAAACACCAGAAGATATAACAATAGTGAGAGCGCCTAAACTTATTGTTAAGAATATGCCAATTCCTTGTGTTACATTCTTAACATTAGTCCATCTCTTTCTTAATTTTTTATAATGCTCTAATCTTAATAATAATTGAGATTCCTTATCTTTCATATACCTAACTCTATCTTTGTGTTTTTCTTTATTCAATTTTTCAATGTCCATTAAAGTAGAACTACGTTCATATGATAACGAAGGATATATTCTTGCGGTTTCTTCCATTTTTGTTTCTTCCATTTTTAAAGAAATATTTTGAATAAATATTTTGAATACAATCTTCTGAATTTCGATTTAAATAGAATTTCGTAGTTGGTTGTTTGCCGTATATTTCTAAGAACTCAGTCAGACCAAAAGCTCTGGGAGAGGATGAGACGAAGAGGGAGAGAGAACAAAGGAATTGTTTGCCAGTATGAATCGTAGATAAGCAATTGAATTTTTTGTATACGCCAGTATACCTCTACTGTCCAATACCGATGCAATCGTACATGTTATGAGGATAAAAAACTACGCTTCATTCCACGAAAAATATCCTTTTTGGGAATACATGCATCTTAATGCACATTTTAATTAGTTTTTGCAGAAGAAGTCGTAATCTTAGTTTGTTTCGCTTGACTTGCTTTGACGTTGAACATTGAAGTGGTGACAGCTGCGGCTTGTGGCAGACAATAGCGCCATAAATGCGGGTATACTTTAGACGCTTCGCTGGGGGCAAAGGTCATAAAGATTCTCTCTCTCTCAGAAACAGCTGCTGCCATTATTCCACGTATTACAATTTCATTTCTTAGTGCGTGCATTCATTCTGTGAGCGTTCTACGAGACTGTGACTGTTTACAATTTATCCGTGACCTAAACATCGAAGCTGTGATAAAAATGAGTGCTTCTATTCATCGCGAATTCCTCAAATTTTGTGATCAAGTACTTCCACTCATCAAAGATGAGAAGAAAGATTTTTTCAAAACTCTTATTGTAAATCATGAATTCTATTTTCAAAAGAAGATAAAACCAGAAAAAGAAGACAAGAAAAATGAGATTTTTTCAGAAATAAGAAACTCATTTTCATCACGACAACTAATCCAACGACAGCTCGACGTAAGTGCACAGGCGACATGCACTATCCAAAACTGTGTTACAACCCTACATTCTCTAATTTATCAAGAAAAAGTACACAATAATTCTTCCCTATCAATTGCTATTTGCCAAGGATTTGTGATATCTAAATTAAAATCAATGGAACATTTATCAATGGTAGCCTTTACTCAAAAGTTGGAGAGTGAATATAACATTAAATTCTCAAGAAGGTATGTAACGTTTTTGATAAAATTATATCGCCTTTCTCAAGCTAACACAAAACTTCAAACATGTACTTTAAGTATATTCTTTGTTTTCAAAAACTTTAAGTATTTTGAAGACTATTTTGAATTTGAAAAAGAGGAACAGTTGCTTCAAATTAGCTCAGGGATATTTTCTTCCCAAGAATCCAATCAAACATCTGATATGTCAACTGGACTAACGTAGCAATTAGAGACACAACATATACAGGAGCGCCAAACACAAAATGAGTAGTATGTATTGTCAATCATTTTATGTAACAGAATAGAAAAATGGGAATTCTATTCGCAGCTTATAAATGAAACAGTGGTTGCTTTTTCTTATATTGTAAGACTTTGCTATATTATGTGAGTAGCATGCATTAACATTTTATTTTGTGAGACGGAATAAGAGAATGGGAATGAGCATTCGCAGCTTATAAATGAAACATTCTTTATTTTTTCTTATACTGTGTGACTTCTAGCATATTATTTGACGTAGTTGTGTGTATTGTCAATCATTTTATGTAACAATAGAAAAATGGGAATGCCATTCCCAGTTTATGAATGTAACATTTTTCTAGTTGTCATATATTTACTTTGTAATCTAAACTACTTGCACATATATGTGAATAAAATATTTTCTAAAGATGGAAATGTGTTTTCATTTTGCATTAACCGCTACCTGTTAAAGAAATATTATTAGACACATGATATATTTTAAAAACCTGATAGTGGATAAAATTCATGAATTTGAAATTCTCAACTTTTATGATTTTCGGTGTCCTGGAACGGTCATGATTTGAGCAATGAAAAATGTCATAATCACAAATTTGAGATTCTTAACTTTTATGATTTTTGGTGTCCTGGAACGGTCATGATTTTAAGGGCGGGTGTAAAATTGTAATTCTCAAATTTGAGATTTTGAAAAATTTGAAAATTGGATATTTTTAAAAACGCCCAAATTTATGAATTTAGGTCTTCATAACCTGAACAAGGTTTCAAATTCATGAATTAATGTCGTTTTTAAAAATACCGATTTTTCAAAAAATGGTACTTTTTGAATGGACTAAATTCATGTATTTAGGTCTTAAGAACCTGAAAAAGGGTTCAAATTCATGAATTTAGTCCATTCAAAAAGTACCATTTTTTTGAATTTTATGGTGTCCTGGAACGGTCTAAATTCATGAATTTAGGTCTTAAAAACCTGAAATAATAACATAAATTGATAAATTTAGTCGTTTTTAAAGATACTATTTTTTGAATTTTATGGTGTCCTGGAACGGTCTTTTGCCCATTACTATAATTAATTCGATTATGTTATACGGAAATCTGGAAGATTTAATTAGTAATTAATAAGTTCACAACTATGAACTATGTGCATAACGAAAAGTTCAAATTAAGGTTTCGAGATTTTAAAACAAATGCAATTATCCTTGAAATATAGAAATAAATGTGGTTTTAGTGAAGTTGTGGTTCAATCCAAAATAATTTAGCCATTGCACGACATGGAGTTGAGCGTTTTTGGAGTTTGGTGTAGAAGGAAGTGACAAGATCTGAATTCATTCCACACGACTCAAGAAAGGTTTTTCTCCCTTAATGTTTATAACACTACCGCTAAAAGATATGCAGTATATCAGCAACTGTTAATTTATGAGTAATATTAGGTCAGTATAAATGAGAAGTTCCAGTAAAATTCAACATCATGGCTACCAGATCATCAGGTAATTGCTGCGAAATGAAGACAATAGAAATTAGATAGTAACCAATGAAATTCAAGGAGATTTGGCAGCCGCATTATGGTTTGGCAGCAAATTACCTGTCAGACCGTCGGATTTTACCCATGCGGCCGCTACCAAATGAAGACGGTCTGGTAACCAATAATGCCAAACCGTCTTTACTTGGAAGGAAATGTTAGTTTTTTTATGAGTTGGTTTAGCAGCGAAATATATTTCATTTAGTAGCAGATAGTCTACAGTGAACTAGAATCACAGATGTGTGTATTCTATGTGATTATTGAAGACACTATTGCCATCTCTACATTTGACATTTTGTAAGAAGTATGAGCATATTCTGCATTGATTTTCCAGCAGTCTTTTTCTACATGTACATGCCGAGAGTTCTCCATATGAATACCAAGACTGCATACCAAAGTCATATAGAATCTGTATCGAATTTTTGGTTGAGGTGATACCGAATATTGTAAATAAAAGAAGCAACGACAACACATCTATGAATTTCATATCAGCACCTTAACTCTATTGATACCACAGCATTGAATGCAATTACACTTCTGTGTCCTTTATCTGACGACCTACTTCTGCAAGACAAGTTGTGGAAGGTGTAGATCTCAGGAAAAAATGCAAAGAGAACAAAAAATTAAAACAATAGTCTGAGTGGAATTAGGCAAATCTATCAAGTTTATTGATACAAAGAAATCGGTAAATATCTAATCAAATAGTTAACTGAAATTTTCTAATTTTATGTAATTAAAATCAGGTCACTCCACGATTCATAAATATTATGTGTCTGTAAACATTAAGTCGGCAGTAGATGTGGATGTTAACCCTAAAAAGACCAAGAAATTTCACTACCTAGAAGGACTAAAGCTGTCAAAATTGACCGGCATATCTTAAGTAGCTAATTAAACTATTTTCATCCATTCAATTATAAATATTCACTTATATTACTGCATCAGCTATTATATTAGTCATTGCCCATTATGTCCGATGTCATAACATCACATCTAAGCCTGTGTTGCATAATATGACATGCACAGCGCGCGACAGCAAGTTGGAAACTTAGCATAAACCTACGGACAAAATTGTTTACTATTAGGAAATATCGACAAATTTTTAATCATTTGAAAGAGAATTTTTGGATCTATCATTTGAATATTGTTGAATTAAATTGTAGTAGTAGTAGTCACGAATTTGTATTTGCGTTGCATTACAAAGTGGCGTTAGACCGTTGAGTTTCAAGGCCACAGTATAGAATATTTTCATTAAAAAACATGAAATCACAATAAAATGCCAACTAAAACTAAACCAAAGAAAGATAAAAGTTCTTCGCAGAAGATGTGAAGCGAGTTAGTGAGGTAGAAGCCTTCACTGACATAGGCAATGCATTCCAGGCTTCACATGCTGCAGATTGAAATAGTCGCTTCTTAGTAGAATTAAGCCTGGCTTTTGGAACCGAGAGAGAACATGCCTTCATCGACCGCAAGCGTGAACGTCCGGGCAAATCTGCAACTTGAGTGATGAGTTGCTAAGGTATGCTGGGGCAAGACCGTTCAAGCATTTATAGATGAGCAACACCATTCGGAGATTAATTCTTTGGTGAACTGGAAGCCACTGAAGTTCACGCAGAGCAGGAGGTATGTGTGATGTTCGAGGTAAATTGTTCACTAGCCGGGCAGATGCATTCACAACTGATTGCAATGCTAATCATAATTCTTGATAAAATTCTTGCACGCCGCTGGATCCAATCGTTGCCTAAAGCCTTTACTTGCAGGCACGTTTTCATGTTCGAAATCACAAGAACAAATATCCGTTCAGTCCTTGAACGTGATGCTACAGAAGTTCAGTTGTTTCGTGATCACTTTTACTGTCACGGTCAGAGTAGTCCGCATGCTAGTCACTATTCTGTATGTCTTCGTTGTCGTTTGAATCATTACAATCGATTCTTTACAACTCAGTCAGCATCTGACTAGCAATGAGGTGAGCCTTCTTGGCCACCTATTGCTTCGATCACCTTAAGCCATGCGATTGCTAATGAAACAGTCATGGTATCTACACAGTCACTGACTAATGAATTCCATGACCTTATTTATCATCTCCTCTCCATGGTTCTTGGCTGTTTGTTTGAAGACATCAATCAGTGTTGATTGTTGATATACCAAAGGAATGTGTGCAAAATTGAAGCAAGAAATGATATTCAGTACGTGTTTCTGCATACCGAATTTTCATGAAATTGTGAGTATGAGGGATTTTTGGAAATGAATCGCCATGGTTCAGCTGTAACAAAATAGAAGAGAAGTCAAAGGCATAATAAATTATGCTTATCCCATAGTTGACCTTTCCATGTGAAAATCATCACTCATGCGATACATTCCACTCACTTTTTACAATGCAACAATCTGGTTGAGACTACACGCTTATTCCAATTTCTATTCCAAAATTGAATTCAAAGTACAAAAATTTTAAGCGATATTAATAAGCGGTCATTTTTTACCGGTCCGGTCCTTGTAGGTAGACATACATAAAACAAATAAAGTAATAGGTTGAATAAAATTTTGATCCGATTGATATGAAGCCACTACATATTCAAGAAAAGTCAAGACAAACTAAGTCGGAATATGGAATTTCATAGAAGCTATAACACTTCGTAGTTTAGCAGCGGTCAAAAGGTTCGGTTCTTCTAGTGTTAAGTGAAGGTCTAAAAACACTAATGCACCATTTTTCTCTGCTCTCCCTGTCTTGAAGTCTGTCGGAATAGATGCGGATGTTGAAGTGTGCGGGAGTAGATGCGGATGTTGAAGTGTGCGGGAGTAGATGTGGATGTTGATGTCTGCGGAAGTAGATGCGGATGTTGATGTCTGCGGGAGTAATTGCGGATGCTGAAGTCTGCGGGAGTAGATGCGGATGTTGAAGTCTGCGGAAGTAGATGCGGATGTTGATGTCTGCGGGAGTAATTGCGGATGCTGAAGTCTGCGGGAGTAGATGCGGATGTTGAAGTCTGCAGGAGTAGATGCGGATGTTGAAGTCTGCGGGAGTAGATGCGGATGTTGATGTCTGCGGGAATAGATTTGGATGTATAAGTCTGCGGAAGTAGATGCGGATGTTGAAGTCTGCGAAAGTAGATGCGGATGTTAAAGTCTGCGGGAGTAGATGCGGATGTTGAAGTCTGCGGGAGTAGATGCGGATGTTGATGTCTGCGGGAATAGATTTGGATGTATAAGTCTGCGGAAGTAGATGCGGATGTTGAAGTCTGCGAAAGTAGATGCGGATGTTAAAGTCTGCGGGAGTAGATGCGGATGTTGAAGTCTGCGAAAGTAGATGCGGATGTTGAAGTCTGCGGAAGTAGATGCGGATGTTGAAGTCTGCGGGAGTAGATGTGGATGTTGAAGTCTGTGGGAGTAGATGCGGATGTTGAAGTCTGCGGAAGTAGATGCGGATGTTGATGTCTGCGGGAGTAATTGCGGATGCTGAAGTCTGCGGGAGTAGATGCGGATGTTGAAGTCTGCAGGAGTAGATGCGGATGTTGAAGTCTGCGGAAGTAGATGCGGATGTTGATGTCTGCGGGAATAGATTTGGATGTATAAGTCTGCGGGAGTAGATGCGGATGTTGAAGTCTGCGAAAGTAGATGCGGATGTTGAAGTCTGCGGAAGTAGATGCGGATGTTGAAGTCTGTGGGAGTCGATTCAGATGTTGAAGTCTGCGGAAGTAGATGTGAATGCTGAAGTCTCCGGAAGTAGATGCGGATGTTGATGTCTGCGGGAGTAGATGTGGATGTTGAAGTCTGCAGGAGTAGATGCGGATGTTGAAGTCTGCGGAAGTAGATGCGGATGTTGAAGTCTGCGGCAGTAATTGCGGATGCTGAAGTCTGCAGGAGTAGATGCGGATGTTGAAGTCTGCGGAAGTAGATGCGGATGTTGATGTCTGCGGCAGTAATTGCGGATGCTGAAGTCTGCAGGAGTAGATGTGGATGTTGAAGTGTGCGGAAGTAGATGCGGATGTTGAAGTCAGCGAAGTAGATCCGGATGTTGAAGTCTGCGGGAGTAGATGTGGATGCTGAAGTCTATGGAAGTAGATGCGGATGTTGAAAGTTGCGAGAGTAATTGCAGATGTTGAAGTCTGCGGGAGTGGACGCGGATGCTGAATTCAGCGGAAATAGATGAGGATGTTGAAAGTTGCGGGAGTAGATGTGGATGTTGAAAGTTGCGGGAGTAGATGTGGATGTTGAAAGTTGCGGGAGTGGATGCGGATGTTGAAAGTTGCTGGAGTAGATGTGGATGTTGAAGTCTGCGGGAGTAGATGCAGCTACTGAAGTCTGCGGGAGTAGATGCGGATGCTGAATTCAGCGGAAATGGATGAGGATGTTGAAGTCTGCGGCAGTAGATGCGGATGTTGAAGTCTGTGGGAGTAGATGCGGATGTTGAAAGTTGCGGGAGTAGACGCGGATGTTTATGTCTGCGGAAGTAGACGCGGATGTTGATGTCTGCGGAAGTAGATGCGGATGTTGAAGTCTGCGGGAGTAGATGTGGATGTTGATGTCTGCGGAAGTAGATGCGGATGTTGATGTCTGCGGAAGTAGATGTGGATGTTTATGTCTGCGGAAGTAGACGCGGATGTTGATGTCTGCGGAAGTAGATGCGGATGTTGAAGTCTGCGGGAGTAGATGTGGATGTTGATGTCTGCGGAAGTAGATGCGGATGTTGAAAGTTGCGGGAGTAGACGCGGATGTTGAAGTCTGCGGAAGTAGATGCGGATGTTGAAGTCTGTGGGAGTAGATGCGGATGTTTATGTCTGCGGAAGTAGATGTGGATGTTGATGTCTGCGGAAGTAGGTGCGGATGTTTATGTCTGCGGAAGTAGACGCGGATGTTGATGTCTGCGGAAGTAGATGCGGATGTTGAAGTCTGAGGGAGTAAATGCGGATGTTGAAGCCCGTGGGAGTAGATGCGGATGTTGAAGTGTGCGGGAGTAGATGCGGATGTTGAAGTCTGCGGAAGTAGATGCGGATGTTGAAGTCTGTGGGAGTAGATGCGGATGTTTATGTCTGCGGAAGTAGATGCGGATGTTGAAGTCTGTGGGAGTAGATGCGGGTGTTGAAGTGTCCTGGGGTAGATGCGGATGTTGAAGTGTGCGGGAGTAGATGCGGATGTTGAAGTGTGCGGGAGTAGATGCGGATGTTGAAAGTTGCGGGAGTAGATGTGGATGTTGAAGTCAGCGGAAGTAGACGCCGATGTTGATGTCTGCGGGAGTAGATGTGGGTGTTGAAGTGTGCGGGAGTAGATGCGGATGTTGAAGTGTGCGGGAGTAGATGCGGATGTTGAAGTGTGCGGGAGTAGATGCGGATGTTGAAGTCTGCGGGAGTAACTGCGGATGTTGAAGTGTGCGGGAGTAGATGCGGATGTTGAAGTCAGCGAAGTAGATGCGATTGTTAAAGTCTGCGGGAGTAACTGCGGATGCTGAAGTGTGCGGGAGTTGATGTGTGTGTTGAAGTCTGCGGGAGTAGATGTTGATAGTGAAGCCTGTCGGAATAGATGTGTATGTTGAAGTGTGCGGGAGTAGATGTGGGTGTTGAAGTGTGCGGGAGTTGATGTGGATGTTGAAGTCTGCGGGAGTAATTGCGGATGCTGAAGTCTGCGGGAGTAGATGTTGATAGTTAAGTCTGTCGAAATAGATGTGGATGTTTAACTTTTGCGACATTTTCACTATCACTTGGCTCATTACTATCGTAATCGTAAATCTTTCTTGATTTTGAAGATCAGGATGTCTGAAATTTAAAATTGATGAAATTGAACGATATGAATGAGGGATTGTCTTTCTGTTTCAGGTGTCAAGTTGTTGGTTGAAACAAATTCCCTTTTCACAGTGAATATGCAGTCAGACAAATATGAGAGCGGAACGGAAGATGTGGAATTGAAGAACATTGACTTGAATCCGGGACCGAACTCCTTTTCCGATGTCGTCAATCAGCTCTCTCCGATTTTCACAGGAAGGCGTATCAGTGTTATTAAGCAGAAGAGGGACTTTTTTAACAGACCACTACCGTATGCTGAGATGTATTGCGGCTTGTATGATAAAAGAATGTGTAACGCTAATGGGAGGACACCTGTTCGAAGAAACCCATTACGCATATCAGGCATAGCCGTAACTTTGCTTTCCAAACAAGATGATCAGATCATAATTGGAGGTTGTGAAAATTGTAGGACGGTTCTCTACTTAGGCTGATACTAGAACCGTTAGATGTCCCATTTACAAAGTAGTGATCGATTACATTGGACGGTGAAGAAGAGTATTTTATCCTGCTTGACACCAGAAAACGGCATAGTTAAATCTCATGAAATTTTATAGATTTCAGTTGTTAAAGTATACTCTTGATTCCCTTCTGCATCAACTCCTTCTTCATCAATCAATTGACATTCTCCAACTTTCGGTGTCAGCTCATCGTCGTGTAAATCAAACATTGTCATGAAACTCTTCATTGCTGTACTTGTCATTAAATTCTCATTCTCAAATATTTGTTGTATTTCTCACCTTGTGGAATCACTTTGCTATCATAATAATTATCATTCGTCCGCTTGTTGTGTGAAGAGGACTTGAATAGGACGTCCTCACATTTTCATTTGATATCAGTGATGAATTCAGCCCTTATATTACCGGTGCATGTACAGCAAGTGGTCCTGTATCCATATCAACTTGATCATTTAATTGTAGAGCGTTCTGCTTCTATAAATCATAGGATAGAATAGCCGATCATTACCACCTATTGGTCCTAAGACAAACTTTCTTTGCTGTGTGAATCGTCTTGAAAATTCCCCTCAAGCTGGACTCTGTAGGTAAGTGAATGGCAATCAACAATCATATCAGAATAGAAATGGCAAGGTATGGTGACGTTGACTTCATCAAGGTGGAGCTGCACATTAAAGTATCTTCAATGATCACAAATTCTGAGTCACAGTAATATGAACAGTCATACATGTATCCAGTGTTGAATGACCGCGGCCATGAACACAATCATTTTCAAAATTTATGACCGTGAACGCAAATCTTCTGCGGTCATTTTAGGGGTCATGTGGAAAAAATGATCAACTCAGGTAAACAATATGTGAAAATGAATGGATTTTGCTGCCGATGGCGGTTATGAATTACATAAAAAATGAATGCATAAGAAAGCATTACATTCCTTGTCCACACGTAATAATAATAATAATAAAGCGTTTATACTCATGAAATGATAATCGTTTCATACACAAGAAACTTTCATAGAAGATCATAGATTATAGTCTAAACCAAAATAAAATAGAATGACAGTTAAGTAGTGTCAGTGTAATTTCAGAATTCGTAAGGGCAGTCATTAAAGAAAAGAAACTTTTTTTGCGTCGTATTGATTTGCGCATAGGGATTTGATACAGTCTTCGGTGTTTTGATGGGATACGATTATGTAATACGTGTGCAGAGCTTTTTGCAATTTCGCTGAACAAATGCTTGCTGAGTTTTTCTCGACGGGCTTGTATCTCATTATTTGTAAACGCACACTTTGTTGAGTTTGAGCTCTGTTATCAAGACGTTGTAATTTTCGTGCTTGAGTCACACTTAAGCCGACAATCACTGGACAACCATATTCTAATAGCGACCTTACCACCGCAGTATACGTGTACAAGTGATGAATTTCATTCAAATTCAACGTCTCTTCAGCCTGAGGATTATATTTAGTCGTTGCACTGATTTCGTATATATCATCTTTACATGAGCATTCCAATTTTGTTTGTTGTCAATAATTATCCCCAAAAGCTTCATTTCGTCCACAACGGGAATAACAGTTTGAAATGTGAAAGTAAAACATCATCTTTGATTTTTCACGATTTAGCATTAGACTGCTACGCGAGCATTCATCAGTCATTTTGTCGGTCACTTCTTGAACTTCTGTATCTATTTCGGTAGGATTTGCCGTTTGAAGTGGGATAACTAGATTTAGATCATCTGCATATTTGATGGAAGGAATTAAAGGGTCGCTTGAAACGATGTCACCAAAGAAAGCACAGAACAATATGGGAGAAATAACTAATCCCTGAGGAAGGCCCCGTGAGAAGGCAATCTCCTTTGAATATTCGGCACCAATCTTTACTTGCATATATCTGCCTTGGAGATAATTGAGTAGCCAAACTAGGAAACCTTGTGGTATTCCCTTCAATTTCAGTTTGCCAATGTGTTGACTATGATCGATAGTATCAAAAGCTCGAGAAAGGTCAAAACGAACAAGAGCAGCGCCAAAATTTGCTTTGCTATATGTCTTTTTAGCAATGTTGTCCTTAACATCGATTAGAGCAGTCGTGGTTGAATGAGCAGGTCGAAATCCATGCTGCGAATAGCTATACAATGAGAGCATCTGTTGCTTGACACTCTCCAAAACAATTCGTTCCATATTTTTGCTGGAATAAGAAGAAGCGAGATAAAGCGCAATTTATCTATGTCCGGAGGGTTTGTCAGTAGCAATCCCCTTGCAGACGTAATGACAAAATGCGCAACGATGAGTCATTGCGCAACGATGAGTCATCATGCTGACTCAGCCCCCCCCCCCTCTGGAAGGAAAGTGAGGGAGATGGCCAAGGATGTGTTGGCAGGAATGGGTCCTAGAGGAGGAAACCGTCCCCCCACTCTGGAAGGAAGGAGGAGCTGTGCGATAAGGGGTCGAATCTCTGAAAACGGCAGCGTTAGAAATTAGTGGGGTTTGGTCGTTTTGGGACGAGAAAGGTCGGAATTCGGCATGAAGGAGTGCTCGGATGGAAAAGCGGAGTGCAAATTCGGAATCTACGTGAAATTTTGGGTTAGGAAGGTTGTTTCCAGCTCAATCGGAAAGAAAAAATTATGACCTCCCCCCCCCTCTGGAACGAGACTTCCAACTTTGGTTCTAGAGATCGTAGAAAGTCGTGCAATAGCTCATTTGAATGCTGAAAATGAGACAAATGCAGTGGAAGGCACAGTTTGGTCCTATTTTCCTGGGTTAAGAGAGGAAAATGGCAGGAAAACGTCATAGTTGGAAAAAGTCAGGTTTTGATCGTTTTGGGATGAGAAAGTCCATTTTTTGACATGAAGGAGTGCTCGGATTGAAAAATGGAGGGCAGATTTGAACGTTTTGGCCAATTTCCAGCTCAATCAGAGAGAAAATATTCTGACCTCCCCCTCTCTGGAACGAGACTTCCAACTTTGGTTCCAGAGATCGTAGAAAGTCGTGTAATAGCTCGTTTGAAAGCTGAGAGTGAGAAAAATTCAGTGAAAGACACGGCTCAATCATATCTGCTGTCGTTTAGATATGAGACGCTATTGAAAACTTTAGGAATTGCCGAAAAAACGACAGAATTTTTACAAAAACGGCTCTAGCGGGTGAAAAAAGCCTCGGAGGGGAAAACAGAGACCATATTTGGAATCAGCGTGATATTCTGCATCTACAGGGTGAGGTTCAAGTAAATCGGAGCACTATAACCGAAGATAGACGTGTTTAAATATTTGGATGATTGATATTACGTCATCAGCTGATCGCCACAAACTATATAAGTGGAAACTCTACTTGTGGAAATCAGTTCTCCTCCCGACTGGGTTGGGGAAAGTGAACTCCGGAGCTCCGATGATGACATCGGAAATCTCCAAAATCAAAACCGACTTAGAAAATTTCAATACTGATATCAGCGGAGATGATGTGGAGTGAGGAGTCGGAGAGTGAGGAAGTGGAAGCGAGTGAATATGTCATTGTGAAATCAGATGATGAAGTAAGAGACACATGCATACAAATGGCTGTCATTTCAACTCGTTCATGTTTTCTTTCACTGATGGAGTGAGTGATGGGCGTTGTTTAGTTCATAAAATCATCATGAACACATACAGCACACTGTTTCACCACATTTTCTCGTGAATGCATCATGAGTTCTTACAAAAACTTCCTTCTAATGAAGCTAAAGCGGTCCCAAGCCCGCCAAATATCTCCGGATATGGAATGCAGAGGGAAGGGCTAAATGATGAAATGGAATGAAGGAAAGCCAAACTTGCACCACATGCAGCCACAAACACATTTCAATCTTCATTAAGATGACATTCAATCTCTTGAATTCTAATGTGACCATCACATCCTTAGATCGCAGTACAGTCAACTCTCTAACGTGCTTGTTAAACCTATTATCTCTAACATTACAAACACCGAAAGGATTCTAACATGATTTCAAACTTTACAAACATCAACTTTATTTCTAACTTTGCAAACACTGAAATGCTTGTCACTTTATTTATACTTTATCAATAAATTGCTAAAGTCCATCATCTAAGGGGTAGGGTTACCTACAGTTGGATTTAGGGATTTAGGAATTTATATAACACAAATTAACGATCTCTTTTAGTGGAGAATACATGGAACACATGATGCATATGTTCGCTTTATGAAATGACTTTGAATGTAAGACTTAATTTCATGGTGAAAAGACAGGTTTCATATCGTTGATAAGGGATAGTTACATACTCATTATGTTATACACTTTACATTTGATGCGGTCAGCTGAAAGGTGTTTGATGCATGTTCAATAGAAGAGTTGTATGTATCTTAGTTATTGGAATAATATGTGTGTAAAGAGTTGATTAGGAAAATATATAATAGTCAACGCATGAAAGTTTCTTGTTATCCAAGTTAGGAATATATGAACATCATTCATCAGTCAGTGTTGTATTTTAAAAGTCATATGCTGACAGATACATAAGTTTACTAAATTATACAGCAAAACTCCTACATCACTAAAAACATAGGATAAGGTATCCATGTGTTAAGATTTAGGGATTTAGCGTTTTAGAAGTGCAAGTTGCATTCATAATTCCCTAAGTCCATAGCATAGTCAACCCCATAACAAGACCTAGCGTTTTATATGATCCATGTTAGCAATATCTGTTCGTGTAGAATGTGACTCAATGAGTTTAGTCAGATAATGAATCATCAACTTTATTCACTTAGTTATATGATGGAGAAAGTGTGAGATAGAAGTGAAAGTGATCTCATAAAGTTTAGAACACATAGTAGTAGCATTGTAGGAATAAGTAAAGTGAAAAGTTATGTCGCATGAAATGAGTGATACAAGATTAGTTCGCATTGAAATGAATTGGTAGTGTAACAAATAAGCTATGTGGGATTCAGCATATGCTTGAAGACAAGCGCTGTTAAATGGTTTTGAGATGATATGAATTTTATCACGTCATGTTCATGGATGTAACAGAATGAATGTCTCTACTGGTTGAGTGTATAAGATAGAACACATATCATAGTTGTTGCATGTGAACTGGAGGTTCATATTCGACGAAAGCAAAGATTGAGATTGCAAAGTTTAATGAATAGGTAGTGTACTAAACTGTTTGAATCAGTGACATAGTTAGAATAAACAACAGTACCATTTCGAGATATAATCACACAGCATTAGGACTGTTGGTTTATGAACGTAGTACATGTAAAAGTTATATAGAAGTGACTTGTTGATGGAGACAAGGCACTATGTGTGCGAAAGTAGGAATGGCATGTCATGACTGGAGTATGGGTTGTGCCAACTGTATATGAAAAGCTATTTCCAAAAGCAACTAAGTGACACGAATATATGAAGAGTTAAGTAAATGCAAGCCTTTCATATTGATGAGTATGTGATAGAAGAATAACTGATGACATGAATGTGGGAATTAGGACAAGTTTTAAGTCAGCTACTGCTAAAGGTTTTATGATAGTATTGTTATCGAAGATTTAATGTAATGCATCATGTCTACAGATTCAATGTGTAATAGAATAAATGTCATTGCAGGTTTTGAGTGTATAGGATAGAACACATGAAATAGCTGTTATATGTAAGTGCTAGTTAAAGTATCGCAGTTGATTTACATCTGAAAGTTTATGTAAGTAAGACTTGATCATTGATAGACTTCACATTGTATGTTATGTTGAATGAATAGTTGAATTGATATTCATAAATGGAAGGTTGATATATCGAGAAATAGTGTTAAGTCTCGGTAAATATGTCGTAAATGTTTTCATAATGCGCATGAAGCAGCATACTTGTCAATCTGGTCAGTTGGACTTTGCCATCTAATATTTTTTCTTTATATTCTCTTTCTCTGTCTGCCGTTGTCTGTTATTTTCTTCCTGCACAAGGTTGGTTGTTAGGCAGGGCTTGTAGTTGCTTGGGAATGGGTAGTGTAATATAGGATGCACTTTGAGAAGAATTAGTTGAGTGTATGTATTAGAATCAATCTGGTCAGTAGGGTAGTTCTGCCTTTACGTTTTTCTTTACATTCTCTTTCTCTGTCTGCCTGTGTGTGTGTTTTCTTCTTTGTATCTGGTTGGGTAGGTGTTATGACTTTCTAACTAGGGTTCATTTTATATTTGAAGGAATGTATTGATAGAGCATGATAGTAGGATAATATCATGGATAGTATTTTTGTATATTGCAAGAGGTATAGTATCACGGTTAGTAGGGTAGCAGCCAAATGATGTCATTTTCTTCTTATCATTTAGTATAGTGTTCATTAGTTTAATGTGTATATATAAGTCGGCGTTTTATTCTAACACGCTCATACGCGCATACACATACTCACACGCACACACACGGAATTTGTACGCAAGGAGCTGCTACCTTACTAACCATGATACTATACCTCTTGCAATATACAAAAATACTATCCATGATATTATCCTACTATCATGCTCTATCAATACATTCCTTCAAATATAAAATGAACCCTAGTTAGAAAGTCATAACACCTACCCAACCAGATACAAAGAAGAAAACACACACACAGGCAGACAGAGAAAGAGAATGTAAAGAAAAACGTAAAGGCAGAACTACCCTACTGACCAGATTGATTCTAATACATACACTCAACTAATTCTTCTCAAAGTGCATCCTATATTACACTACCCATTCCCAAGCAACTACAAGCCCTGCCTAACAACCAACCTTGTGCAGGAAGAAAATAACAGACAACGGCAGACAGAGAAAGAGAATATAAAGAAAAAATATTAGATGGCAAAGTCCAACTGACCAGATTGACAAGTATGCTGCTTCATGCGCATTATGAAAACATTTACGACATATTTACCGAGACTTAACACTATTTCTCGATATATCAACCTTCCATTTATGAATATCAATTCAACTATTCATTCAACATAACATACAATGTGAAGTCTATCAATGATCAAGTCTTACTTACATAAACTTTCAGATGTAAATCAACTGCGATACTTTAACTAGCACTTACATATAACAGCTATTTCATGTGTTCTATCCTATACACTCAAAACCTGCAATGACATTTATTCTATTACACATTGAATCTGTAGACATGATGCATTACATTAAATCTTCGATAACAATACTATCATAAAACCTTTAGCAGTAGCTGACTTAAAACTTGTCCTAATTCCCACATTCATGTCATCAGTTATTCTTCTATCACATACTCATCAATATGAAAGGCTTGCATTTACTTAACTCTTCATATATTCGTGTCACTTAGTTGCTTTTGGAAATAGCTTTTCATATACAGTTGGCACAACCCATACTCCAGTCATGACATGCCATTCCTACTTTCGCACACATAGTGCCTTGTCTCCATCAACAAGTCACTTCTATATAACTTTTACATGTACTACGTTCATAAACCAACAGTCCTAATGCTGTGTGATTATATCTCGAAATGGTACTGTTGTTTATTCTAACTATGTCACTGATTCAAACAGTTTAGTACACTACCTATTCATTAAACTTTGCAATCTCAATCTTTGCTTTCGTCGAATATGAACCTCCAGTTCACATGCAACAACTATGATATGTGTTCTATCTTATACACTCAACCAGTAGAGACATTCATTCTGTTACATCCATGAACATGACGTGATAAAATTCATATCATCTCAAAACCATTTAACAGCGCTTGTCTTCAAGCATATGCTGAATCCCACATAGCTTATTTGTTACACTACCAATTCATTTCAATGCGAACTAATCTTGTATCACTCATTTCATGCGACATAACTTTTCACTTTACTTATTCCTACAATGCTACTACTATGTGTTCTAAACTTTATGAGATCACTTTCACTTCTATCTCACACTTTCTCCATCATATAACTAAGTGAATAAAGTTGATGATTCATTATCTGACTAAACTCATTGAGTCACATTCTACACGAACAGATATTGCTAACATGGATCATATAAAACGCTAGGTCTTGTTATGGGGTTGACTATGCTATGGACTTAGGGAATTATGAATGCAACTTGCACTTCTAAAACGCTAAATCCCTAAATCTTAACACATGGATACCTTATCCTATGTTTTTAGTGATGTAGGAGTTTTGCTGTATAATTCAGTAAACTTATGTATCTGTCAGCATATGACTTTTAAAATACAACACTGACTGATGAATGATGTTCATATATTCCTAACTTGGATAACAAGAAACTTTCATGCGTTGACTATTATATATTTTCCTAATCAACTCTTTACACACATATTATTCCAATAACTAAGATACATACAACTCTTCTATTGAACATGCATCAAACACCTTTCAGCTGACCGCATCAAATGTAAAGTGTATAACATAATGAGTATGTAACTATCCCTTATCAACGATATGAAACCTGTCTTTTCACCATGAAATTAAGTCTTACATTCAAAGTCATTTCATAAAGCGAACATATGCATCATGTGTTCCATGTATTCTCCACTAAAAGAGATCGTTAATTTGTGTTATATAAATTCCTAAATCCCTAAATCCAACTGTAGGTAACCCTACCCCTTAGATGATGGACTTTAGCAATTTATAGATAAGATATAAATAAAGTGACAGGCATTTCAGTGTTTGCAAAGTTAGAAATAAAGTTGATGTTTGTAAAGTTTGAAATCATGTTAGAATCCTTTCGGTGTTTGTAATGTTAGAGATAATAGGTTTAACAAGCACGTTAGAGAGTTGACTGTACTGAGATCTAAGGATGTGAGGGTCACATTAGAATTCAAGAGATTGAATGTCATCTTAATGAAGATTGAAATGTGTTTGTGGCTGCATGTGGTGCAAGTTTGGCTTCCCTTCATTCCATTTCATCATTTAGCCCTTCCCTCTGCATTCCATATCCGGAGATATTTGGCGGGCTTGGGACCGCTTTAGCTTCATTAGAAGAAAGTTTTTATAAGAACTCATGATGCATTTACGAGGAAATGTGGTGAAACAGTGTGCTGTATGTGTTCATGATGATTTTATGAACTAAACAACGCTCATCACTCACTCCATCAGTAAAAGAAGACATGAACGAGTTGAAATGACAGCCATTCGTACCATTCGTACGCATATGTAAAACTCTTACTTCATCATCTGATATCACAATGATATCTTCACTCATTTCCACTTCCTCACTTTCTGAGTCATCATCCCACATCATCTCCTCTCTTTCCACCATCTCGGCATCACTCGCCACCGTCTCGGCATCACTCGCCACCGTCTCGACCTCACTTTCCGCCGTCTCCATCTCTTGCCCTACTCGACGGTTTATTTCTCATTCTAGGTGAAGTATGATTAATACTTCATAAATTCCACATTGATATCCTCACCGTAGATATCACTGTGAAATTTTTCTCCACGGTATACAATACGAAATGGGATCACACACCCTCTCGGCTTCTCGGAAATGACTATGATAGTGACATGCAAGAGACTCTGCCGTATATGAGAATGATACAGCTTTTCAAATGTCTGGTTCGCGCAATCATATTGCTCTAAGCTTATGGTTAGAGGAAGAAAAGGGAAGACATATTTTCATTGACTGCCATCATTAACCACTCAACAAACTTACAGTCCCTTGCAAAAGTTTAGAATCAAAATCCATTTTTCCAAAAAAAGGCTTTTATTCAAATTATAACAAATCCGTCTCAATATTTTCCTGATTTAAAATGCCAGACTGTCTAGAAAATAGGATGTCTATGAAGGATAGTGTCAATTGTCACTCACTTTATCAATATTTGGTGTGTTGTCCCCTTGCTTCAATAATTGAAGCCAAGCGGGAAGGCATGGAATGCACGAGTCGGCGACAATATTCGGGTGTTATTTTCGTCGTCCAAGCAAGCTTGATGCATTCTTTCAAGTGATCAAGAGAACGAGGCTTCATGGCAGCAACTTCGGACTTCAATTTGTTCCATGCATTTTCTATTGGATTGCAATCAGGTGAATTGCCGGGCCATTCCAGCACCGTGATATCTTCTGAATCAAGCCACTGAGAGACTACTTTTGCTCGATGGCAAGGCGCACCATCATGCATTAGAATACCTGTGGAATGAATTGTCATGTGTGTACTCAATTTCTCTTTCAACAGATCGAGGTACGTTGACGCATTCATGGTTTTCTCTTTAGGAAGGAAGAATAGACCACCTCTTCCTTGAGAGCTGATAGAGCCCCAAATCATTTGCTTGACTGGGTGTTTCATTGTTTGGACCACATATCTGGGGTTGTATCGTTGTGAAGTCGGACGACGGACTGCTAACTGACGGGAACCAAACTGTTCGATGGAGCACTCATCGGTCCACATCACAGTGTCCCACTGTTCAGCAGTCCAGTGAGCATACTTTCTCGCAAAGGCAAGTCTCTTCTTAACCATAGACACCGTTAATCTCGTTTTGTGTGCTGGGCGATAACTTCTGAGGCCCATTTCCTTAGAAAGACGTCGACTGAGAGTACTTGTGCTTGTGGTTGTACCAGTCGCTTTCAGTCCTTGGACCAATACAGGGAGGCTAACAGAAGGATTTCGTTGCACGGCTAATTTCAGATATCTTTCATCGCGTTTCGTTGTGGCTCGTGGCCTCCCAGACCTCGGTGCATCGCAGAATCTGCCATTTGTCGACTCATGCTTCTTGATAGCGACGTGAACAGCTTTTTGACTGATCTTCAGTTGTTCAGCAATTTCTCGTTGAGTCAAACCATTCTCATAAAGTACAAATGGCTGTGCACGAATAGTAGGAGAAACCGAGTTGCGTTTACCCATAACAGATGAGACGACGATAACAAATGTTTCGAAACTATGCAGACAGTGTGTGTATGGATGAATTATAGTGTCATGAAAGATATCTATGACGTTACTTAGCAACTATGATGACTGAAAGTCTCTTCTGTTAATGGCATAGGACGCTATCTTGATTTGCTCAGTCACTTCGATCAAACGGGAAAGCGTTGTGTCTAAAAATGGTAAAATGTGTGAACTAAATCTGATAAAATAATTAATTAATTCTGATTCTAAACTTTTGCAAGGGACTGTAGATGCATTTATCGCGTGAATCTCCCTTCCGGTGCGATAGCAATGAACTGTGTGGGAATCAGCTAGGTGGGAGGTCTGAGGTGACGATACGTTCCTGCATCCTTGTTCGTTAGACAGATGCGATAGAACATGCAATGTGTTTAATGTGATAGACGGGTGACAGAGAGAGCGTTATCATTCATCTTTGTGTTCTACTCTATCTGCTGAGGGGCTAGCGCGACAGACGGTTGCCAACCAGCTGCAATGTCATTCATCTTTGTGTTCTACTCTATCTGCAGAGGGGGCAGCGCGACAAACAGGCGACAGAGTGCACTCGTTATTCTTTTTGTGCACAGGAGGGTTATATGACATCTGTTTCACTGATAGGTTTTATGATAAACGTTTAAGCTGCTTTTGAAAGGCAGCGTGTTGAATATTGCAAGCAATGTTAAATGTTAATCCGTGTGTCATTTTCACGTCGTCTGCATTCACACAGAAAATCACTTCATGCAGGTTACAATGTTGATTCTATTATCATATAGGAATGCACGATTCGTTTAGAAATGGGACAATTATTCATTTGTCAAGCACATGAAGAGCAAACTTTGATTCCAGCCTTTAATGCTCATGGGCAGTCCTAATGTAATGATCGCTGTTTCATACTTATGAAATTACTCCGCTGACACAGATTTATCACTCAGTCTTGATCACTCAATGACATTGCATGCTTTGCTGTTTCCTACTGATGTGCGTGTTATGGTCCTCTACAAAGACTTCTTCATTTTTTAGTTAAATCTTCGAGTCGTTGAACTCCATCTAAGACATATGCGTTTCTTCAGGTTTTTATATCAACTTTAAGCGTGACTGCAATCTATGAAAGTTTTACCAACATAAAGTTGTTGTCATAAAGTTTTTCACACCACGGTTCATGTTTATGAATTTCATTTGAATGTCAGAAAGTTGAAGTTGGAATATATGTTCATCTGTCTATGATAAGTGTAAACGTTCTCGCTACACAGTTCTCCTTTACAAGTTTCCAGTAAAATAGTTATGAAAATTTTGTGTTTCATTTAATCTAGCAGGTTGATTCTTATCTCACACATGTTTTGAGTGTTTCCTAACTCATATGCATTCGACTTACAGCGTTACAGGTTGTTATGTGTATACATATATGCTGTCGATGCAGAGTGCAAAAACGTTTAACACTGTCTTTATTTACAAAACAGTTTACACACGCATTCAATTAGATAAAGGCAAACAACACATTTAGGAAAGCTGGTACGCTAACGAGTGTGACAGCGGAAACAATTTGTAAAACTTTTTCAACGTTCGCTAAGTTTCACAACAGCATGTCAAAGACTTTTTCCAAAACTTATTTCAACATTTGCGTTTAGACTTTTAAGCAAACATGTGCTTCACGCATTCTACACGAACGGTTAACGCATGTGATATAAAACCCTAAATCCCTAAATCCAACCGTAGAGGAGCCTACCCTTGGATTATGGACTTTAGGACTTTAGTACCCATGCAATTCAATATCATGGAACTAGTTCTCACACACTCAACAAGACTTTACCTGGTTTTATAAAACATTCAACGCTGTAGTACTTACTATAAGACCTTTTAATGCTGTACAACAATCTACACAGTTCAGTAAAACTTTCTAGAGCTGTGGTGAACACTGTTTTCATATAACATTCTAAACCCTCAGTCTCACTGCAGTAGAAAACTGCTTTTAGTAAACCTGATGAAGTATTCAGCAATATAACAGTCATGAAGTTTGAATTTTCTAATAGGGGAACATTTGGCAACTGTCTCCAATAAAACTTTCTCACATTGTGAAAGTAAGTTACAAGACAATTTACACTGTGCAGTAAAACCTTTTCGATAAAACTTTCTAGTGCTGTGATGAATTCGGTCAGTCATAAAACTTCAATGATCAAACTTTACTTTCACAAACGTGCGTCGCGGGAACACCATTTGACTACACTAAACGTTGCTTTTGCAAACCATGATACACTTTCTGACGACACTCAAGAATAAAACTTCGATGATCAAACTTTACTTTCTCAAACGTGCGTCGCGGTAAAACTATTTGACTATACTAACGTTTACATTTTATGACATTTGTGTTTCATAAAACTTCAATGGTCAAATTTTTTAGCTATACATCAACCTGTATTGCAGTAAAACTTATGTACAACATGATAAAGTTTCTGACTACATTCACAAGAGCTTGTTCACTAGCGAAGAGAGAAATGGGCGTGTGGTTGCGTGTGGCGCATGAATGCCCTACCATTTCATTCCTTCATCATTTCGTCTCCGTGATAGAGACAAGCAGAACGCATGGTTCATTCTCGTGTGTATGGCCAACTATCGGGAGACAAGTATAATGGAGATTTTATGAGGTAACCTGTGGCAGATAGCTAAATGTCGCCCTGGCGGTCAGAGTACAACGTTGAGACGAAAGGCCACCACTTGGAAACATGACGCAGAGACGTTTCACAACGATTACGATTGCCAACGTCCCCTGTAGTACTCATCGCTACGGACTTTACCTCTGTCTCGAAAGAACGCCCACCAACAGGAGGTATGACATTGAAAATCTACGTAACTTGCACCGTCAATGACTTGATAGCCAGACATGAAAACCGATGGAGTTAATTACAAGATGTTGGCAGACTTTGATCAACTTGATATCAAGCCGTGATTCACAAGCGTTTTGCAATGGAGATGTTTAGATGCCACCCATGACAAGATAGCTATGAGACAATACTCAACCGATTGGCGTTGAAAGTGCTACGTTGAGAACTGTGTCAAATGCCCAACATGAGTTGCCCCAGCAGTTTCGGTCCAAAAAATGACACACTCCCTTGCCACACTTATCACTACGGCATCATCCGCCGTCCCGAAGGAACACCCTGTCAATGGAATATTACAGCAAAACTCTCCGTGTCATGCTCGCTCTCAGTGAAAAGCCGCTTGGTTCATATGTGGCTGAGACATCATGACAAATTGTTTCGTTGACTTCAGCAGAGTCGAAAACCCAAGAAAACCTCCAACAAATATGAATTTAAATTTTTCAACTTTTTAGCACTACTTATGAAATCTTATAAGTAGTCTCTCAATATAGGAATGATCAATAGCGATCGAACGTTTTTTGAATCAAGTCAAACGGAATTGTAGAAGCAAAGTTACAAGCCTTTAAAGTTTTGGAGTCTTTTATGGCCAGGAGACGAAGGCTATCTCCTGTCCAACCTTTAAGTCTGACGGCTTAGCTGATAGCAGCATTGAAATTTTCTAAGTCGCTTTTGATATGGAGATTTCCGATGCTATCATCGGAGCTCCGGAGTTCACCTACCCCAACCCAGTCGGGAGGAGAACTGATTTCCACAAGTAGAGTGTCCACTTATGTAGTTTTTGGCGATCAGCTGATGACGTAACATCCATCATCCAAATCTTTAAACACGTCTATAGTAAGGGGAAGAAGACCGTTCCAGTCCAAGGCAAATTCAGAAAAATTGGAATCTTTAAAAACGACTAAATTCAAGAATTTGAACCCTTTTTTCAGGTTTTGAAGACCTAAATTCATGAATGTAGACGGTTCCAGGCCGAGACAAATTCAGAAAAATTGGTATTTTTAAAAACGACATAAATTCATGAATTTTAACCCTTTTTCAGGCTTTTAAGACCTAAATTCATAAATTTAGACCATTTAAAAAGTACCATTTTTTTGAAAAATCGGTATTTTCAAAAACGACTAAATTCATGAATTTTGGTCATTTTTCAGGTTATGAAGACCTAAATTCATAAATTTAGGCGTTTTTAAAAATACCCAAGTTTTCAAATTTTTCAAAATCTCAAATTTCTGATTATGATTATTATTTCTCTTGTTCAAATCATGACCGGTCCAGGACACTGTAAAATCATAAAAGTTAAGAAACTAAAATTTGAGATTAAGATCATTTTTTACTTTGAAAATAATGACTGGTCCAGGACACCGAAAATCATAAAAGTTAAGAAACTCAAAATTTGAGAATTACAATTTTCACCCCCTTAAATTCATGACCGTTCCAAGCCACAACATCAAAAAATTGGTATTTTTAAAAACGTCTAAATTCATGAATTTTATTAATTTTTTAGGTTTTCAAAATATGAGATAACTAAAATTATGTGTCTAAAATATTTGAAGGAATTGGCATATTCTTAACAATAAGTTTAGGTACTTTAACAATTGTTATATCTTCAGGTGTTTTAGTAATTCCTGTTGTTGCTACTGCTTTGCACTCAAATGATCACTCATTTGTAGAGAACATCTGCTTCTTGCATTTATGAAGAAGACCATTTCAGAGCAAAGAGCTGTGACCTCCCACTCAAACATTTGAAAGGAAACATTATGTTAAAGAACAAACAGCTGCTACACCCACTTAGACATTTGTAAGACGAGGAATATATATTCAGCAAATCCTACTCCAGCTACAGTGCCGTGAATCAATACACAACAACAATAATCGATATGGCTATTTCAAACAATTGTGCTGAAGACTTATTTAATTTAACAGTGTTTCTTGTCAGTGAAGGTTGAGTCAAAACGCTCTCGTCATATATTTCTCAAAATGAGTCAAGATTAATTTGAAGATAGAAGAAAACAATCGTTGCCAGGGAGGATGAAAAAATTACGAGAGGAAATGAAGAGGAATATATTTTGAGAGGCATGAATTTACAGATTCTTTAAGTGATTTCATAGAGCAAAATGGAGAGGATAATACAATTGTAAACTTACGCAAATTCTTGTTGCATGAAAAAAGAAGCAATTCACTCAGTGCTATGTGTAAAATTTTTATCGGTAAGCACATCAACTATCTTCTATCTCTTTGTGATAATGACAAGACTTACTTTTATAGTCCCTTGAAGCAAAATGAGATCAATTACCGAAGTTTCATTTGTTATGAAATTAGGTTAATTAGCAGACAAATTTCCCACGCTTTGTAGGGTGTCTGTTTCTATTGTACTTTTAAAAACGCGACCTAGCCATGTCGGAAGATTGACTACGAAAGGATGGATGATTTTCATTGTGTAAAGCAATTATGTGACATTCCAAATGATTCCATTCTTCTCCCAAACAATGGTGCGTCTTTTAACGACAATACTGCGCTGACATATTCAAGGGAAATTGGATGTGAATCCCCGCTTTGTTACTGCGATACCGCCAGCACGACACTTTATTTTCAATGTTTAAACCTATGCCATGTCATTATATTTTCTTGAAGAATGGTGCGCCATTCAGCTAAAATACCGTGCTTCAGCTAATCAAATCACGTTCACGCGTTAACAAACTTATCATTCTTGAAACCCCTCTGTTTTACATGCAATGTTATTTCCTGTTGCACATGTAAATACAATTCAGTGCTTCAACCAATTTATACGTGTCCACGCGTGGACAAATTTACATGTATTTTAATGTATCCAAAGTGAATGTATACAAAGTGCTTGCAACAAAATTGAAATAACCATGTGTTGTTTTAATTTCACATTTACGGGAATATAATAGAAACATTTTATCTTCTATAAAAAATGAGTAACATTAGAGACTTCCTAAAAATATACGGCAAACAAACCACGACAAATATCGATTTAAATAAGATCGCAAATCAATTGGGAATAATGAATTTTCACATATTGATGAAAAATGAATTGCAGTTGATTAAAGATGTGCGAAGCACTAACTCTGCTAATAAACCATTTCCTTACAATGTAACGTTTTAATTTAGATTAAATTAAATCATTTCGAAATCGAATAAGTAGTAAGGAAAGTTATCATTATGCGTCAGGTTTAAATTAATACTTCTGACTTCTAGGGGTCCCTATAAATTTTTTTTTAATTATAAAATGTCTAGCATTACCGAGTTCTTAAAATTATATGGAACGCAAACAACAACGAATTTTGATCTAAAGAAAATCGCAAATCAATTGGGGATAAATAATTTTCACATATTGATGAGAGACGAGTTGGAATTCCTAAAAAATTAGTCATCTATAAATTTCATAACAAATCTTCATACGTCAGATCAAAAAGGAGTACATTGGTCAGCGGGACAAAGAAATATAAACGGAGATAATTATTATTTCGAGCGCCCGGAGGCTGAGAACTATTGGTTCGACTCTTATTGATTGCCTCCAACAAATGAAGTCAAAGAAGTTCTTGGAAATGGAACTTATAATACATTTCAAATTCAAAAACCAGGAACTACTTATTGTGGGCAATTATGTCTTTATGTTTTATTTAAATTACAAAAAAGAGTACCATTTCTTGATATTATGTTAGAATTGAATAATAATAATGATAATAAAAAATCAAGCGAAGCTAGCTAGCTAAAGCGCCACCTAAAGGTTGAAGCTCGCTTCATTGTAAATCATTTTGATAAAATCGGCCTCTGATATCTTCATCATCTAAATCTTTGATTTCCTAAGTAATCGGATAAGTTTGGTTTATTTTACAAACTTCAAATATCTCTTTAGTCCAATAGCCAACAAAGCCTTTTTCAAATTTATTCTTATACTTAAATATTCTAACTCTATCTCCAATTTTTAAATTCGGCTTAAGTTTCTGCAAATTCGGATTACTCTCATTCGAATAATTATTTTCGAATATTTTCTTTCGTATTAAATCAGGTTCGTCAGAAGCATTCTTTGGAGTTTCTTCAATACCTGAATGAATCTTATTGTTATACTCTTCTACAACTCCTGGTAATATCTTCAAGTATTTATGATTTCCTTGCTCAGTAAATTTCTAAAATAATTTATTTTTTAATGATCTAATAAATCGCTCTATTACTACAGCCTTTCCTGCATTTTCAGTTGAATAAACAGTATCAAATAGTGCCTGAACATTTGCGTTATAAAATTCCGACCCTTTATCAACGAACAATTTCCTTGGCTTTCTATTTTTCCTTAAAGATTTCTTCAAACGCATATTTAACTGACAGACCATCTTTGTTTTTTAAAGGCTTTACCCAAGCGTATCGTGTATATAAATCTATAACGGTCAATGCGTACTTAAACCCTCCTTTATTCGGCATATGAATGAGATCAGCACTCCAAATATCATCTTTATTAAATACTTTTACTGTCAATAAATATTTAGGCCTTCTATATTCCTTGTGAATTTCGGACGCATAGCGTTCTAGGTCATTCGACATTTCAGACGCGTAGGCTCCATTTGCTGACGGATCAATACCCTGACCGAATAATATTTTTGCTATACTAGTTTTGAGGAAAGCCCAAAAGCGATAGATGTTTATTTTCTTCGTTTATTGGAACAGCGAGGCCTTTCAGCCACCACCGGAGGCTATCTTCAGGCAACTGAGAATTACAAGCAATTCAGCGTTCACAATTTGAATATTGTTCACCGATATCACACAGATAGCTAGATTCTATGTGTAATGAACTAACACGGAAAACCTTTCTAAAAGTTAAAAGATAGAAAAAGACATAATACTGATAACCAAGAAACAAGTAATCTCAGGAAAAGACAAAGTCAAGAGAAAGCCAAAAAAAGTTCCACTGGTTACTAACGCTATGCTTGACACGGTTGAAGGATCCACATTTCTTCGTCCACAGTGCTTCTTTGACCACACGCTTCTTCCATTTTGGCTCCCGCTCCAAAATCTCCATCGCGTCAATGTCAACTACGTGGTCACTTTCGAACGTGTGACGGGCAACCTCTGAGCGATCCACGTCCAGAGATCTGACAGCCCTCTTGTGCTCCTTCTTCCTTTCGTCTGTTGTCCTGCCTGTCTCACCCACGTAACTCCAGTTGCAATCTTCCTCAGAGCAAGGTATTCGGTAGACTACCCCAAACTGCTTATTTACCTGGTGTGTCCGAGAAAGTTCGCGGTGTCCTCAAGGAAGTGGGAATTAATGTCGGAATGAAGCCATCGACAACGCTGGGGAATCTACTGGTGCGGAAGAGACCGACTCCGGCAAAGCAGTTTGGGGTAGTCTACCGAATACCTTGCTCTGAGGAAGATTGCAACTGGAGTTACGTGGGTGAGACAGGCAGGACAACAGACGAAAGGAAGAAGGAGCACAAGAGGGCTGTCAGATCTCTGGACGTGGATCGCTCAGAGGTTGCCCGTCACACGTTCGAAAGTGACCACGTAGTTGACATTGACGCGATGGAGATTTTGGAGCGGGAGCCAAAATGGAAGAAGCGTGTGGTCAAAGAAGCACTGTGGACGAAGAAATGTGGATCCTTCAACCGTGTCAAGCATAGCGTTAGTAACCAGTGGAACTTTTTTTGACTTTCTCTTGACTTTGTCTTTTCCTGAGATTACTTGTTTCTTGGTTATCAGTATTATGTCTTTTTCTATCTTTTAACTTTTAGAAAGGTTTTCCGTGTTAGTTCATTACACATAGAATCTAGCTATCTGTGTGATATCGGTGAACAATATTCAAATTGTGAACGCTGAATTGCTTGTAATTCTCAGTTGCCTGAAGATAGCCTCCGGTGGTGGCTGAAAGGCCTCGCTGTTCCAATAAACGAAGAAAATAAACATCTCTCGCTTTTGGGCTTTCCTCAAAACTAGTATAACGAATGTCTGGCCCTCTGTTCAGTGAAATATTTTTGCTGGTAAAGCTTTCTTAAGAAACATTCTTTCAATTCTTTCTCTAAATGTAGGATTTTGAATACTTTCTAATTCTTGAATCATCTTCTTATCAGCTACATGTCGAGAACTTAGGTCATGATTTCGATAAGCTAAATCATGTCTTTAAGCGGCTTCATCTACTTTGTTTATTGGTTCTTCACCTGGTTTCGGATTATTATTCTCATCTAGTCTTATATCTAATCGAGTTCCTGGACCAGTATATGAATGACCAGGAAGATGTTTTTCTTTTGAATATTTACTCCAAATAAATCAAGGAAAGTTTTCTAATGTTCTTTGTATGTCACCTCCAATATGCTGACAATTTGAGGTTTTATGTACTTTTAAGAGATAATTCAATAAATCTAAATTAGCAATTTTTAATTTATTTAAATTTTTGAAATTTGTGGAATTCATTTTTAAAGATAAAATAAAATAAATGTTTTACCGAACAGAACCTTGTTCAGAGGCTTTAGCCGATCGAACCAAAGGTCCTGAGGTTATTACCTTATCATACTGGGACTTAGATATATTCCAGAACCATCTTTTGTTGCTTTAATTTCAATTAAATCATCAACATTGTGGAGGATATTTTTCAGAACTCGTTTTCCTTCATCAACTAAATTTAATTTACTAATAAAATTATCTACTATTCCTTCTCCCTTAGCAACTTTCTCTAACTCTATTATGACGTTTTTGTTCTTTTAATGCTGCCTTCTCTGATTTATTTTTATTTACTGGTTGGACAATACCAGCTGTCCCACCTGCAACACTTCCTGCTGCTGCTATGCCACCTATTTATTATTAGTGGAATTAATGGGAGAATCCCGCCATTCTTCTCTTCTTGTAATTTAATATTCTCTATCATTGGTTTACTCACGTAATACTTTTTTTATTAATAAAAATAGTTTTAGGGGTATTTTTGTCAATGATGTTACGTAGTTTTAATTCAACCGTTTTATTATCATTATTACTTTTGCTTGCGACATTTTTAATAAAAAAATTTTAAGTTACGAAAATTTTTAATCTATTCTAGTTATGAAAAAAATTTAATCTATTCTAGTTATGAAAAATTTTAATCTAAAAATTTTTTTAATCTATTCTAGTTACGAAAAATTTTAATCTATTCTAGTTATGAAAAATTTTAATCTAAAAATTTTTTTAATCTATTCTAGTTACGAAAAATTTTAATCTATTCTAGTTATGTAAAATTTTTAAGTTTAGAATTTTTAATCTATTCTAGTTATGAAAAAATTTTAAGTTACAAAATAAATAATCAATTAATCGATGAAGTCTTGGGCTTTAGCCTATCCTAGCCATCTTTCCATTTAGATTTTCAATAGAATATTTTACATCTCCTAGCAATGAACAATAACCATCAATGAAGTTGTGGAATCTTTCTTTTCAATATTAATTGTTACATCACAACCAGTCTTGATAATATCTTCAGATTGTGCACTTAAATCGAAACAGAAAACAGGATATAAATGTCTCCAATCTCCAGGAGTTAATTGTGGTTCAACTCCAAATTCTATACAAAGATTTCTATAAGCATCATATCCTTCCATAAATTGATTATTGGTATCATCGAATCTTAATGGATCAATTGGATATCGGGTTTGATTTAATGAAACTTGTGAACTTCGAATTGTATCAATATGAAAAAGATTATTGTTCTTATCAAAACTTGGAGAATTATTTCTTTGAAATGTTAGTAATAAATATCTTAGAGTATTCGCAGTTCTAGTAAAATGCTAGTTAAATCTTTGCTCTGAAAAAGTTACTGAACTAGCAGTACGCTTTAGAAAATTTACTGGAATTGGTTTGTTAGTGTTTAATCTATTTGCAATAGCTAATTCGACCTCTAAACTTGGAGTAATATGCTTTATCCACCATTCAAGTCTATCAATTTTTAAATATGCTTTTTTTCCAGTCTTACCAAAAAAGATTAATTCATTATTTGCTGTACGATGAATTATTAATTTAAATTTTAATTGATATGATATTTTATCATAACCTAAATATCCGAATAATGGAGACAATGACCAATTAACTGTATGTTTACTTTTCTTGTTAAATTCACGTCTTTCTTTATATGCACTATTGTTTATTTTATTTAAATGTTTTGCAATATTTTCTACATCTTTCGCAATTCCTGCTGCATCTGTTCCAGCGTGAGTTAAATCATCAACAATTATACCATCATTAGTATCAGGAAACCAACCTTCGATTTCATACTTTTTATTATTTCCACCAATTGTTATAAATCTAAACATTGCATCAATTACACCTGGAGAATCACTTATTGTTTCTATATTTTGAGTTGCAAAATCTAAACGCATTTGTGTAAATAATCTTGGAAAAAAATTATTCTCTAGTGCAATATTATCGGTATCTGGTAATGGTGTTGTAAAATTGGCATCACTATATAAAGAATATTCACAGTGTAAAAATGAATCAGGTAAATATAAATAACTCTGCTGATTTTCAACTTCAAAAATTAAATCACCTCCAATATTTACTCTACTGGAAGATCCGGGATTCATAGCAATTCTTATATAGTCATTCTTTTTCTGATTGTAACTGACGAACGGAGGATCGTCTAATCTAAATTTATTTTCGATAAGAGAAGACATTTTTATAAAAAATAATTTGACTTTTTTGTTTTTTCTCACACATAGAAAAAATTTTACTAAAAAAATTTTACTAAAATATAATTTTAGAATTTTGCTAGACCAATGCCTCTTCAATTGAGCGAACCGCAGGTCCTATGCCTACGCCTGATTTCTTCTCATGTTTACTCTCAGACCCTACAGCTATATTAGCAACTTTGTTTTTTGTTTCCTGTGAAAGTTTTTTTAATTTTTTTCGTTCTTCAGAGTCATTCTTAAGTTTACGAATAGTTTCTAGTTGTTTTAATTCGTTTTGAGACTTAACAGCATTTCATATTGCACTAGCTGTACTACCTATAGCAGCTGCTCCTTTTGCAGCAGATGTAATCAAATCTTTATCATTTTTTATCAAGTTAAAGATACTTCCTATGCCAGAAAAGATGCCAGCCCCTTCTTTTTGAATTGTTTCTACACTGTTATAATGGTAAACAGATTTCATAAATGGTTCATGAGCAATTTTTTTATTTAAAGCAAAATGTTTAAGATTGTGTTTATAAATTATAGGCATTTTTTTAAGAATAAATTTGACTTTTGGGAAAAAATATTTACGTTAAGATTTACGTTTGTGAATGGACAACAACTTCGTGATAACTTTATTAACTTTCCGTTGCACGTTATCTATTGCGTCAAGCAGCGTGTGATGTACCTTAATTTCTTTTTTATTAACTTGCATTTTCTGCTGATTAATCTTCAATGCCATTTTAAGAGCATTTAACTTAATTTTAATAACATCTAATTGTCTTTGAACAGAATCTAACTGTTCTTTTTTTTCTTTAGAGTTTTCTTGTAAATTTTTCTTTACTTCATTTTCTAAATTGATTTTAAGGGTTTTCATTTTATCAACTTTTTGATTAAGCGAGTTTACTTCATTCATTATTCTATTCATCTTTTTCATTTGTTGAGTAATTTTAGAACTTAATTCACCAACACTTTTTTGGAATGTAGTTTGTAATTGCTTTTAGTTCTCTTTTAATTCTTTCAGGTAGTTTTTCTATTTCATCTTCTAATTGTTCTTTTAATAGTTGTATCTGATGTTTATTTTTAATGACTGCAGATTTTAAACTTATAGAAAGTAATATTAAAATTTTTGATTGTTCTGAAATCTTTTTAAAAAGTTTTGCTATATCTGCTTCTAGCTCTCTATCCTTTTTATCAAGTTTTAATAATTTTTCGTTTAATGATTTGTCATTAAGTTTAAGCAACTTTAATTTATTCATCAGTGGAACCGAAGCATCGTTTATATATTTTTCTTTTAAGTCATTAATTTGTGTATCAACATATTGTTCATCTGTTAACTCTATATTTTGTTACGGAAGAATAGAAAGATGCAATGGACCAGATAAAACGTCTCCAGTTTTCATGAAATAATTTTCTATTTCAATTTCTAATTCACGATTATTCGGGATATAATGCACCTCCACCAACATTTTGTAACATCATTTTTTAACAATAAAAAGTATTTTTTTTATATACTGAGAAAAAAAATAAAAAAATGGAAAATCCAAATTTCAAAAAATTATATTCGATCGCATCATCCTGTTCTTCTTATTCGACGAGATCAACGGGATTTGAAAATAAATGTTTTGATAATAATAATAATAATAATCCATGTATAGATGTTAATCTTTTGTTTCAATTACAAGCCGAAATATTTAGAGAACAGACTAAAGGTTTACCTTCTATAGAAACTAACTATTGTATTTTCCCGGGGGATCCATTTATAAAATTTATGGATATTGTAAGAAAATATAATGATGTTGCTTATGTTGAATTAAATAAAGAAAACATGGTCATAATTGGTCATAATAATGTTTATGGATTTATTAGAGCAGTGTTACCAATTAGTAATACTGATTGGATAGAAACTAAAATTATCAATTATATCAATATTAAAGAATTAGTTGAAAAATTAAAATCGTTTTCAAAGGAAAAATTTTGATTATTTGTTGATGAGTTTAATCAATATAATATTCATGTCGAGAGTAAAAAACATAATGAAGAATTATTATGTCAAGTTAATTATAGAGATACAATTTATAAAAAGAAACATCAGAAATGCCAGAAAGATATGATGATGATACTTATATAGGATTATATTCAAACTTAAATATCAATTTATAAAATCTTACATAAATGGTTTAGCTCAACAAGAGAAAATTTATATGTGGACAACACCTTATACTATTAACAATGACCATAATCATAATCATTATAATTTTAAAGAATCTGATAATAATAATGATGATGATAATAATGATGATGATAATATTGATGATGATAATATAGATGATGATTCTGAAACATCTGAAAAAGGTATGAATGGTAAGGAAGATTATAAAAATATTAGTAATTATAAAAATTTATGTGAAGAAAAATTTATATCTCAACATGATATTAATACTACATATAATCAAAATTTATCTAAATTTCATTTTCTTACAATTGAAAATAATAATGATGGAATAGTTGAAGATACTGTTAAACAACTATGTGTCGGGTCTACAAAATTTATATTAGGATTTACTGTACATCTAATCAACTTAAAATTTTATCATCTTTAATGAAAACTAAAAATGATTCAGATTATGGTGGTGTCATTAAATTTTCCAAAAGAGATCAAAGACCAACATTTTTCTCTATTATAGTATTATCAAATAATAAATGTAATTTGGAATTAGATATTCTTATCAAGGAATGGCATCCTTTTAGGGAATGGCATCCTATACCAAAAAGTGTAATTATGATGTTGAAGAATCAATAGTTAATGAAAATAATTTTAAATTATCTTTTGATAAAACGTTATATGATAAAACTTAATATGATGAAACTTAATGTGACAAAGAAAATAAAATAACTAAAGAACGTGAAATATATAATAATATAAAATAAGTCTCAAGACCTTGATATTAGAATGTTTATATCTAAAATTAAAACACAATTTTTTTCTTTAAAAAATAAAAAATGGAAAATACCAAGTTTTATTGTAACTTATGTAAAAAAAGTTGCAAACAAAAAGAAGTTATCAATCGCATTTACAAAGTAAATTGCATTTACAAAATGTAGATCGAGTTGATGAAGGAAATATATTAAAATTAAATAATTATAAAACTATCTAGAAACATTACCTACTGATAAAAAAGTAAGAAAAATATTTGATGATTATTCACATTCGGAATATAAAAAAGTTTTTAATAGTGAAGATGAACATGTACTAACCGAAGGTTCTAGGGCTTCGCCCGCACCAGATGGAAGATATTTATTTAGTGATACTGATGAATTTAACGAAATAGATGAATTTGATGAAACTAAAAAACCGATGAAGCGGAACAAACCGATGGTTCTAGGGCTTCGCCAGTAACAGATATAAAATATTTATTTAATGAATCTGTTGAACATAATGAAACCGATGAAACTTTTTATAATGTATTAACAAACTTTTTCAAAATATTTAAGAAATCTTTCAAATGTTATATGAATGTAGAAGTACTTTCTACAAAAAATGGACCTGATAGAATTCCTGAAGAAATAATACAAGGACATTTTACAAAATCGCAAGAAATTCATAATGTAAATGATATACAACCCATATTTGAATCGATGATAAATAAATTAGAAAATTGTATAATTGAAGCCCAGTTACGTGAATCTGGTTGGAGATTTGTTAAAATACTATCTAAGAAGATAGTAATTGATAAATATAAAAATAATACTGGTGGTAGTTATGTTCCTTTGCCTTTCAGTTCACCACAAATGATCAACATAAAAAATGAAGATGATTATTGTTTTCTGTGGATTATTATAGCACATTTACATCCTGCAGAATATCACAAAGAAAGACTAAGTCATTATGACAAAAAAGAATATATAAAGGAATTTGATCTTTCGGATGGATTAGATGAATTTCCATATGATTATAATAAGCCAACAAAGTTTCATAAAAAGAATAAAAAGTTAATTGAAGTAAATGTTTTTGAATTAAATGTGAATTATGTTTCTATTGGTAAAATTAATCCACTTTACTCAGATTCAAAAAAATTTTATTTGAATAATAAAAATTTATGTCAATCAGAAATAGTATATAATGATAGAGGAAATTACATGCATCATAATATTTTTTACCAAGGAAATATAATAGGTACTGAAAAATTTGAAATTATAAAAACATTATCACCAATAATGATTATCATAATAATTATAAAGGACGTAATGATGGTTGTGATTACAATTATTCATCTTTATCTTTAGAATATCAACAAAAATTACAAAATTTAAATAAATGTTTACAAAAATGTAAAACAGATTATTTTCAACAAACAAAAATATTAGCACAAGAATATGGCCATAAATATCAAAATAAGATAGAAACGATTCAAAAATTAAATGAAGACAATAAAGAATTAAATAATGAAGAAAATGAAACCAATCAAAAAATAAATGAATGTTTAAGAAAATGTCAACAACAATATAAAGAACAATATGATAAAGAATATATTTATCAGCTACAAATATTAAATCAAAATTATCAACAGTCTGAAAAAGATTTACAAAGATACATCGACTTAACACATGAAATATATAAAGATAAATTTGAAAAATTAAAACAAACAAAACAACCAGCACAAGCGAATATATCATATTATCGGGGTCATTTTATATTGTGTAAAGATGTTTCTATATTTACAAAAACTTCAGATAATGCTAATTTTCCTTGCCTCCAATGCATGACGAGCTTTAGAACTAAAGAAGAAATGAATAGACATTTGGAGAATTGTCAACAAAACGAAGCAGTTGAAAATACTTTTCCTAAAGATGATTATTTAATTTATAATCGACATTATTTGAAAAATAAAGTACCCTTTACTATTTATTGTGATTTTGAAGCATATAATGTTAACATAGCACAAAATTCTGATAATGGTAAATATGAAAAAAGTGCATCTGAACAAAGTAAAGAAAAATATTGATTTAACCAAAACCATTATGTTGGGGAATGTACATTCATTCAAATTATCCTGAATTATTTAAATAAGAATATTATCAATACTATGGTGAAGATAGTTCAGAAATGTTTACAAAGAAAGTCGAAGAATTACAAGGACGTTTTTCACAATTGCTTGAAACAAATATACCAATGCTTCCATTAACGGATGAAAAAAAATAATTTTGTTAATGAAATAAAATGCTTTTACTGTGGAAAAGAATTTACAAATAATTATAAAACTGGCAGAGGTAGATATCTTGATAAAGTAAAAGATCATGATCATATAAATGGATTATATAGAGGTGCAGCACATAATTCTTCTAATCTTAATGCTAATAAATTTAGATATAACTTTGTTCCTTTATATTTCTATATTGGTTCTAAATATGATTTCCATTTAATAATGAAAGATTTATTTTCATCTGAAAAATTACAACAACAACAAATAAATGTACTATGTAAACAAGAAGAAGAATTATTTTCAATGCAACTAGGTTGTATTAGAATTTTAGATGCATTTGGATTTTTTACTCCTTATTCATTAGATGTTATGGGAAAAACTTTGAAACTTGAACAATGTAAAACATTAAATAAATATAATTTAAGACCTTTAAAAGGCATATTTCCGTATGAACATATAACTGGAGATATAAATAGAATAAATGAAATAGTGAAAGAACAAAAACTTCCTGCAATAAATAAATTTAAATCAACATTAGAACAATCACAATTATCTGAAGAAGACTATGTAGAAGCTGAAAAGAATTGGAGAGAGTTAAATTGTAGAACAATGTTTGATTATACAATGAAATATCTACAGATAGATGTATTAATCCTTACTGATCTTTTTGAAAACTTTCGTGATATGTGTTTAGATCTTACGGAATAGATCCATGTTATTGCTATTCTACACCAGGTTTAACATGGTTAGCAGGATTAAAACATACAAATGTTAAACTTAAACATTATAAAAAAAATACATCTGATAAATTATTATTTTTTGAATCTGGTGTTAGAGGTGGAGTTTCATCAATTTTAGGTAATAGATATGTTAAGTGTTATAATAAAAAAGTAAATCCTGATGATTATGGAATAATTAAACCTTTATCTCCAGAAGAAAGCGATCAGTTTATAAAATTGTTTAATCAAAATAAAGAAGGACTTATATCAAATGAAGTTAGTCAAGCAGCAGTTGATGAAATCATGAGAGAAAACTATTTGTTATATTATGATTTTAATAGCTTATATTCTTCTTGCATGATACAAGAATTACCAACAGGTGAAATGACATGGTGTAATATTCTTGATTATCAAAAAACACATGCTAGAAATTATAAAATTGGTTATATATATGAAGTTGATTTAGTATACCCTGATTATATAAAAAACGCAACAAAATATTATTCTTTCTGTCCCGAAAACAAAATTCCCAATATAGAAGATTTATCAGATTATCAAAAGTCTATAATTCCTAAGAAATACAGACCAACAAAAAACTTATGTTAACACAAGGTAATAAAGGAAAGTATGTTGTTGAAGGAAGAATGCTAGATTGGTATTTAGAACATGGAATGATTCTCACTAAAATACATCGAAAACTAGAGTATAGAAAATCTAGGTGGTTAAAAAATTATATAGAGTTCAATATTGAAAAACGTAAAATAGCTAAAAGAAGTAAAAATGATTTTGGAAACGTGTTCTTCAAATTAATGAATAATGCATTTTATGATAAGACTTTAGAATATGTGCGTAATAGACAAAATATTGAAATAGTTTATGATAAAGATAGGTTTCAAAATTTAACAAGGAAACCTACATATAAAAGAACTACTAGATTTAGTGACAATCTATGTGCTGTACATTTACGTCGAATCAGCGTAAAACATGATAAGTTTAATTTTATAGGATTCACTATATTACAATTAGCTAAACTATTTATGTATAAATATATATATGATTATTTAGCACCTGCTTATGGCAAAAACTATAAATTACACTTTACAGATACGGATTCCGTTTTCTTAGAATTAACAATACCGTATAATTCTTCACTTGATGAAGAAATTAATAAAATAAAAGATATCATTCATCCTTCTGATTTATGTAAAGTAAAAGATGAATTAGAAGGAAATGAAGATTTCATAACAGAAGCTATATTTCTAAAATCTAAATGTTATTGTTATAATACATCTAATAATATTAAAACACATAAAACATTAAAAGGAATTTCAAAGGCATCGGTGGCTAATCAAATAACATTTCAAGATTATAAAAATGTATTATTTAATAATGAAATAAAAACACCATGTAATTATAGACTGAATTCAAAGAAACATAAAATGTATTTAAAAGAGGAACACAAATTAGCATTAGATCCATTTTTTGATGATAAAAGAAAAATTTTAACTGATGGAATAACTACTTTACCTTTTTAATTTTCTAATTTCTAAGATAGACAAATTTGATATATATATAAAATAAAATATTGAAACACTATATTTGTATTTTTTTATCACTCGGTAAACAAATGTTCTATAACTCTATCATGAATTTTTTATCAATATTAATTGTAATGAAGCCGTAATCTTTTGACCAATCATTGCTACACGATTGTTTAAATTCATCTTTATTTCTTACGCATAAATCTCTTAACAAATCACTTAAGTTTCTTGCATTTATTTCAAATAGCATCAATATATTTGCATTCTTTCCAATAAGACTTCCGTCTAATGAATACATACTTTGTGCTAAATAAAAAAACACTAGAGTTATTATGTCTACCTCTTGTGAAATAATTTCTCTGAACTGACTGACATTTATCATTAACACAATCATCAAAAATTACACAATTTTTCATTGATTTTTCTAGTTTACTAGGTTCTTGCATATTACCACTATCATCTATTAATTGTATCTTTATATGCTTATTTTTATTGGATTCAATTAACTGATTATTTTTTGCTGCTTCTTCACACCACGAACTTATTTCTTCATTTTCAGATTTTTCATATTCTTTGAATAATGAAGCAATTGCTGTTTTTTTAAGATTATTTTCAAATCCATATTTTAAAAATTGATAGACGGGTTGTTCTGCTGTTGTTGTATAAATTATAAGATTGTTATAATCCAAAAATTTGGAGTCCTTAAAATTTTAAACAATAGATACGTTTACCACAACCTGATCTTCCACAAATAACTGACAAAACTTTATTAGATAAATTTGGATGATGATTAAATTTGAGTTTTTTTATTCAATGGGGGCACTTCACTCATTTTTTAATAAAAAAAAAATTTTTATTTTAAAAGAAGAAGAAGAAAATTAAACTTCTCTAGCTTCGCGTGGGAGTCCCGAACCAAAAGATCTATCATAATTTCTTCACCTCCAAAATTTATTTCTTGTCCTTTCTCATCAGTGATTCTAATGTTAATGTTGTTAATAGTTTTTCTTGCAATAGGGAAATATATTAATGTTTGAGGAAATACATTTAATCTATAACCAATGGGTACAGTAAAAGCTGGAAAACTGAATATCAAATTTGACAATTTACCATTTATATATCCTCCTTCAATAATGTCACAATGTACAACAATTGAATTTATTTCAGTTATTTTTGGAATCTTCTCACCTAAATGATAGCCTTGACTATAGGTTTGTTTATTAAATCCTAATAGCTTTGACAATGATCTATCATGATTAAAATCAACTTGATGATTTTCGTCTAAAGTAAGAGAAAATTTATTAACTGCCGGTTCAACTGCAAAATGTAATTGTTTCTTATCTTTAAATGGTATACCTAAATGTCTCTTAATTTCATTTGATATTGATTCAACTTCGTAAGAACCAGGAAGAAAAGTTAGTATTTTCCATGTTTTAATTTTATCAGTAAACTATCTAAATTGGTCATTCACATCTTTGATAACGTTTTGAATAGTGTTAAATGTGGAGAAACTAGTCAATGCAATTTGATAATTTTTATTTTGTTCCAAATGTAGAATGGGTTCTAAATTACAAGTGTGCAATGAAGTAGTTGTTATAATTTTTAACGTCGTACTAAATTTTGATGAACCCAAAATCTCTGTTAAATTTTCTAAATGATTATTAATTTTTTCTAGTTCAGCTGATGATAATTCTCTCGAAGACATTTTTTTAGTTAAAATTTTAAATAAACATTTTTTATAAAAAAATTAAAAACAACATATTTCAGCTATACTTTAATAATCCTCTTTATTTAGAATCTTCTTTTCTAACAGTCTTTTCAATATAGCATGAATTTCATTGAAACTAGAATTATGTCCTTCTTTTATTGCCGATATTAAAATATTTAATCTATTTAGTAATTATTGTGGATCATCTGGTAAAAATACAGTTGTTTCTGTTTTAAAACCTTTCCCTACTTTTACTCCCGTTGATAATTAATTTTCTAATTGTTTATAACGTCCAAGAGATTTCGTTACACCAACTCTATCTAACATAGCTTTATATTTTATAAGATCTTCTACAGCATAGTTTTTTAAATCTGCTCCTCTTAAAAGATCAAAAAAATTTCTATCTAGACTAGTAGGTGATTTATCTGGCGTAAAAATTAACCCCCGTAAAGGTTGTGGAAATATTTCTTTTCCACCAAGATAAAATCTTGCAAATAATTTTTTATCTAAAAAGAAAGTAGAATGTTCAAATAACATAGATTTTGGTAATTTTTTATCTATGTTTGCTTCTAACAAACCATAATCATCTAATAGTGTTTTAAGTACTGGATCCGCTATATTAATTTGTTTTTCAAGAGCTTTAAATGGTTCGACAGTTTTTTCATAATCAGTTTTTACTTCTTCAGTTAGTTTTAATTAATCAAACATATCAGATTGTATACCAGCTTTTTTCATTCTATGTTGAAGATGATTTTCTTTCATAATATTTCTTTGTTTTATTAATTTGTCTAATTGTTGAATTATTTTAAAATTATCAGCTCTAATTTTATACATTTTTTATATTATATTTTCATATATTTTTATATATATTTTTGATTATCAGCTTTAATTTTATACATTTTTTAAAATATAATATTTGAATTTTGTGGTAACATTGGAATACAACAAAAACATTTTACTGAACGAATTATTTTTTTTATTGCTTTGTTGTCTGACACCTTTTCGTTTAAAGTTTTCTCGTTTTAAGTTTTGTTTAATAAAATTTTGCTTAAATTTTCGCTCTTCTAAAAAAATTTTATCATTTTCTTCATTAGAAATTTTACCATCACTAGAAATTTTGCCATCCTGTTTATTCTTATCATCAACTTTTTCTGACTGTAATTGAAATGATATTTGATTTACTTCATTAGCTACTTGATCAAATTTTTCAATCTCATCTAACGTAATAACATTATCATCACATACTCTTTGAAAGTAGTAATGCAATTTGTCATAGACTTCTTTAATATGTAAATGCTTAGTTTTTAATTATTTTCGTTTCTTAGTTATTAAAGATTTAGCTAACATTGCAACAAGTGAAGTTGTAAAAACACCCGTACCTGTTAAAGCTGTAGCAACTACTGGAATTACTAAAACACTTGAAGATATAACAATTGTTAAAGCACCTAAACTTATTGTTAAGTATATTCCAATTCCTTGTGTTACATTCTTAACATTAGACCATCTATTTCTGAATTTATCATAATTCTCTACATGTAATCTTAATAATAATTGAGATTCCTTATCTTTCATATACCTAACTCTATCTTTGTGTTTTTTTTTTGTTCATTTTTCAATGTTCATCTTTTCAATGTCCATTAAAGTAGAACTACGTTCATATGATAACGAAGGATATATTTTTGCGGTTTCTTCCACTTTTGTTTCTTCAATTTTTAAAGAAATATTTTTAGACACATAATTTTAGTTATCTCATATTTTAAAAACCTGAAAAATTGATAAAATTCATGAATTTAGACGTTTTTAAAAATACCAATTTTTTTATGTTGTGGCTTGGAACGGTCATGATTTTAAGGGGGTGAAAATTGTAATTCTCAAATTTTGAGTTTCTTAACTTTTATGATTTTACAGTGTCCTGGACCGGTCATGATTTTAAGGGGGTGTAAAATTGTAATTCTCAAAATACAGATTTTGAAAAATTTGAAAAATTGGGTATTTTTAAAAACGCCTAAATTTATGAATTTAGGTCTTCATAACCTGAAAAAATGACCAAAATTCATGAATTTAGTCGTTTTGAAAAATACTGATTTTTCAAAAAAAGGTACTTTTAAATGGTCTAAATTTATGAATTTAGGTCTTAAAAACCTGAAAAAGGGTTAAAATTCATGAATTTATGTCGTATTTAAAAATACCAGTTTTTCTGAATTTGTCTTGGCCTGGAACGGTCTTCTTCCCATCACTGTCTATCTTCGGTTCTAGTGCTCCGATTTACTTGAAACTCACCCTCTAGATGCAGAATGGCACGCTGATTCCAAATCTGGTCTCTGTTTTCCCCTCCGAGGCTTTTTTCACCCGCTAGAGCCGTTTTTGTAAAAATTCTGTCGTTTTTTCGCCAATTTCTAAAATTTTCAATGGCGTCTCACATCAAAACGAAGGCAGATATGAACGAGCCGTGTCTTTCACTGAATTTGTCTCACTCTTAGCTTTAAAAACAAGCTATTACACGACTTTCAGAACTTTTTCTCTCCGATTGAGCTGGAAGCAAGTTCCGAGACCCAAAATTGGCCAAAACGTCCGAATTTGCCCTCCGTTTTTCCATCCGAGGCCTCCTTCATGCCGAATTCCGACCTTTCTCATTCCAAAACCACCAAAACCTACCCTTTTTCACTCTATCCTTCCCACTTTCCTACCCTTTCCGCCTTCCTTCCTTTCAGAGGGGAGGGGGAGGGACCAGTTTCCTCCTCTCGGACCCATTCCTCCCAACACATCCTTGGCCATGTCCCTCACCTTCCTTCCAGAGGGGAGCTGAATCAGGATGGTGAGTCATCGTTGCGCATTTTTTCCTTGCGTCTGCAAGGGGATTACTCCTTTTGTCTTGGGGATTGGAACGACCACGACTGTTTTCCACTGTTGAGGATGCAATCCAGTTTTTATAATATTGTTACATAAAATCGTTACTGGATAGCCCAATACATCACACATCTCTTTGTATATTCTGGGCGGTATGATGTCGGAACTAGATTTCTTTGCATTCACATTACACAGATGATGAATGACTTCATTCTCGTCCACTTTTTGTAGAGACCTGTCATTACAATCCAGTTCAATGTAATCATTGTTGACTGATCGACAGTAAAAAATGACTCAAGATAGCCAGCAATTTTTAAAAGAACTTCTCTTTCTGAAACGTGTTGATCAATCAGCTTCGACATTTTTTGATCTTCGCACATTCTCTTTATTAACGACTTCCCAAATACCTTTTTGCCTGTTTTCAACTTGTTTGCCCACAATTCCTTAGCCCTTGCGATTTCTACTTTAGTTTTCTATTTCAAATATCTATACAATATCCAATTCTTTTCTATATTGGCTTTCCAACGTTGATTGATGAGACTTTTCGTAAGAGGAGTCATCCATCCTTTATCTCATGTTGTCAATGTAACTACATTTACAGGAACAGTTTGATTTATGGCACTCATTATTGTATCTTGGATGAGACACCACTGATCATCAACATTGTCCATCATGGATAGCTCAAGGCACCAGTCAAGAGATGGTAAGGCAGAATGGAGTCTTTGAAGGTTAGAGCGTCGATAATCATATAGTCCATGGTGACTTACAATTTGACGAGCATCACCTGCTTTCGCTTTAGCTATTGGTACGGCATGATCACTACCACCTAGTGGAGCATCGTAAAATCAAAGTGTTTAAATATATCAAGTGTGGAAACTCCCCATTACTCTAATGTATTTTTAGTGGCGACAAATCCGCCATCTTTTTTCGCCAAGATAATTTTCAGATATTTATATTCATCAATTTCAAGAAGTCGCTGTGGCTAAAATATTTGGTGACAACTTAATTTCTCTAGTGATTCCTACATAAAATTTACTGCTTTATTCATTTTTCAAATCAATTTTGATGTTGAACGTGTCATTTCTGAATAATATGGCTTTATAGATGAAACAGTGGAGAAATTGTGTCATTTGGCTCTCAGATATTGTTTATCTACATATTGAAGATGCATCTAATACAAATATTTCCTGGAATGAGAGGAAAGGAATATTTTCTCGCTATTTTAGCAACATTTTTGTGCTTTGGATGGTTTTTTAACGTTTCATCTGCCAGTGAAGATCAACTCCGCGTGGTTGACGCACGTGACTCTTGCGCTTGTCCTGAAACAGCCCGTCATGCTATTATTTTACTGATATCTGTGTTCATACATTGAGTGCACCAGTTGCCGGAAATTCCACCATCTTCATGATAATTGAGCGAGATGTTCCCACACAAATCACTCTACGTTTTCACTGTTGTGACGTCATGCCTATTCGCTGTCTGATTGCTTTATTAACTAAGGAAGCAGACAGACAGTCGCTACTGTGAATGTTCACAAGGCGCACGATGTTCTAAATTTTGCTGCTCAGGGAATCATTATGATTTGTGCGTGAAATGGCGTCTGGTAAGTTGATGTTAATGATAGTTAATTGGATCAACTCAAAGTTTTGCAACACGAGTATGGTCATTACATCTGATGCAGTTGATATCACCCATCCGCGGTTATACATTTCATTTAGTAAAAGAAAATATAATTCTTAAGTGGCAACTCAGTGATGGTTAGCTACATAGTCCACACAACCTCGTTGATGATGATGTTCAAGGTTGAAAAACACTCTGTCTAATGGTCGATCTTGTAAAAAAAAGTTTGACACAATCAACTGGATCAGTAAATCGGTCAAATTTTTTGGCATATAATGGAACTATGTGTAAAGACGATAAGTGTATATATAAAGTGCAATAGTTTCCTCCATGACCATTTTGACTGGGCAACAAGGTCAATTTCGCACTGCTGATCCGATTCAACCCATTTTACCGCATCATGAATGTTATACGAAAGGCTTCCAAGTTACTATGTTTAATAACGAACACCGTTAAATAACAATTTTAGTAGGCCTATTAGAGAAAGAGTAGTGGAGGCTGAGAGTCTTTTTATGAGAGTACTTTCAAAAAAAGAAAATTAGCGGTTCTTTCATTCAATTAGCAAAATTGAAATTAATTTTTAGTTGCTAACAAGGCTTGATTTGATCCGATATCAAAAGACGTGAGATTATTCACACGCAATGTTGCGTGTAAATAGCCAGACAACTGAGGCCGAGCTATTCCCACGTAAAAGTGGGTACCAGCAGTCATGACTCTACAGTGAGGTTTTCAGACCCAACAATTCGTCGAAATGGTAACTGTCTTTGCTGAGCGGTTATATTTTTGCATGATCACTTCAAATATTCCGCATAATTTGTTTAGGCATTCATCGTTAGAATTAGGCAATTGATTCTTAGAAGCGGTTGTCTACTGCACACGTTGCCAAAGTTTCATAGTATCAATTTTTTTAGCATATACATGTAATGATATACTGAATCTGTCTTCTTGGCAATTCGTAGTCGCTGCTCGTCCGCGATTTCCACATGATCATCATTATTCTTCAGTAATTGAACAGTTTTTGATTTGATGTGAAATCAACATGTTTGAGAGCAGTGGTAGGCACATTAGAAGGTACAAATTGATGCACTTGTTTAATCTCTAGGAGTAGGTATATTCAAAATGTTAAAGCGGGCATTGATTCCTTTGCTTAGTTATTCGGTTGAAGCTTTTTTGACATACGGTAAACTAGGGCGAATCAGTCATTGTTGGTAAGAAATCTGTTTATTTGCTCAATGATAGCCACTATGACATGATGACCTATGTCAGTGGTAGGCAACCAATTTGTGGTAGTGATGACTTACAGATCTAGTTGATTACATCACAATCGGTTGCACTGTATCGGCCGTTAGATGAATCGAATACCTACAAACTTGTATTGTGATGAGTCTGACACATTTATTGCAATATCTTTTATTTAAGCCTTTAACAGAAGCTTAATAATCAAATTTTAATCAATTTAGAAAAGCTGTTTCTTCAACCGAAATTTATATTTATTATGATTTGAAAATGTCCAAAATAACTACGCTACGTTTATTTTATGATATTAGCTACATAAAAACAATGATTTTTTATGGGTGTGCGCTGCATTCACCTGCTCGCACCGAAAATTTTAGAAGTCATACTGAAGCAATTATTAGTAGGCCTGTAGATGAAATATAATTTGTTAAAATAAAGATAGCCTACATATTCGCAAGAGGAGCAACAGCGGGGTATTCATAGCGAAATAATAAAAATTCTGAGAGATTTTGCTGCCAAAAATAATTTGTCATGAACTTAAATGCCTAGTAAATTTCCGTCATGAAAAAATGTTATTCATATGTCTATTACTTTCTTGGAGTATTGAAATATACTTGAAATATTGCATTAGGAAGTTACTTTTGATCAGCCCTATGTATGTGCATTTTTGTCAACATCGTAAAGCAGTATGAGGCAATCAGTATTCCGTAGTCTATACTGCACTTTGAAATGCTTAATACCGATGTCAGATGAACATGTACGGTGTAATTAATTGATAATTATTCGCAACGTCTAGACATAAACTTGAATGAGCAGCACTCGAAATTTAATTGGCACAAGTGATCAAATCAAAAGTGAAACGTTTTGTGGTCTATTCTATATAGCTTTATAATACAAATTTCGGTTGAAGGCCTTTCGTGAATTGATGCATCCTATGATGTTCCAACCGATGAAATCAAAGCTGCGTCCCAAATGCTTTCATCTGCATCTGAATGTTTTGTGTTGATTTCCTTTTTCTGTTGTGAATATGATTTTACTTTTCAGTGATTTGCCGGAAGCCGAGGAACTATTGTATTAATTGCTCAATATACTCGAATGCAATTAATACAAAGTATCTGCAGCTTAAGGCTGGAGCGTCATTCATCATTTTTCATTATTTTCATCACTAACAAAAACAGTCATTTACGTGATACATCAATAATTTAGTGACAACATTTCAGAATTTGACTATTTCTTCATAATTCTTTATCTCAACATGGATAATCAAATACTGCTATTGATCATAGAAGGAAATACAAGGGAATACTCTGATGTAAGAAGAAAATTAGATGTTAGGATGTCAATAAAAAAAATATTACATTTCACATAGGATACTTTCATAATCAAATGAAAAAATTAGGACTAAAATAGTATACAAGGTCCATCATGTTTCCAACATACATTCATGAATGGAAATCTAAAACTGATCAATGAATGTATGTACTTTGATTTTGAAGCCAATTGTACTCAAGCATGCTTACGCGATCAAATAATGAAGACAGTACAAATGAGAAATAAAATTGAAAGAGAAAATGATGGGAACTAAAGAAAAGATGGCTTATAGTAAAGGCTTTTGGCTTTTCAGTAATGAGGATGTCAATATCAGAATTTGTTTAACATCTCACTTTTGGCAAACGAATAATTTTAGGGTAGAGAGAGCGATACGGAAAGTGATATTTAGTGAATAAAAAATGCTCTACTGATAGTAAAGAAATCCAACGCACGCAGCAACCGCCAACTGCTTAGGCTCTATCTTCCGAATATCAAAACTTTATCCGCAGTAGAGTTACTAATGATCTGGAATGAGCGATTGTCTTCTGCAGCGGTCTACAACAGTCTTTTTTTTGCTTTTTTTTACAACATGATTTTTTTGCATTTACTAAGTTTGATGAAAGAAAAATCTTGCAATAGGCAGGATCCGCTTATGAGTAACTGTCGTAAAAGGCGGTTTTAATTGCATGGTGATTTCAATGTGCGGTAACTTCACCCGTACAATTTTTTGAACTCATGCATATCACAAGGATGATCATTTTGATCATCAGCTCTCATAAACTCTGATTACAATCATCTCTCAATAAATTAGAAATGCAACGTCACAGGAAATACCCAATAATAAAGTCTGTACTATATCACAGTTTTGCGTCGTTGATAACTGGCTAATTTTTCTGCCATCAAACTTAATTAAATGATTGAATAATGGAATAATTGTCAGGAAACTGTTGATATTTTTCTATGATGGCACCAACAATTTCTTTCAAATCTTAAAGAGAGTGCATTATGTCATTTCCATGGATATCGACATATGAAACATGTGGGCCTGAAATGTGCATGTCTACTATTATTTCGAGTATTTTATATATGCCCATTTATATTTGATGAAATGGTGTGTATAAAATAAATATTCAGGTGACTTCATCACTACTCTCTCTCTCTCTTTCTCACTCACTCGTTCCCCTTTTCTTCTTCTTCTACTCATTTTTCATCATATTTCACATTCACTACATGTACACTGTAGCTACATTAGCAACAACATCAGTCAAATATTTTCATTATTAAGGGAGCCTAAGCAGTTCTATCGGCACACATTTTGCTTCTCAAATTAAAGCATTTATTGAAGTTTCTAAGTTCCATACCGTGCCCATCAGCAAGTCGACTTTGATCAGTTTGCTCGCGTGTTCGCTAAATTACTTAGCTAGCAATTTGCAAAACTTATGATATTAAATCAGTATGCAACTGAACCAAACAATTACATAAGAATCTCGCTCAGTCTGCGTAATCATATCTCGCTTCTATAACTTTCCGTCACTATATTAAGGAAATTCGCCACGCGCACGCAGCTGAGGAAGTTCGTTCACATTGTTGGCAGCCTGGTCGTGCCCGCATTCGGGAGCCATGAGCGGTCGATAATATTCTCTAGCTGCGCTGTGACTCAGCGTCCCTGCTTAATAACTATTATCCGCCCATCACGTGGAACAGAAAGCTGTGCAAAGCAGACATATCAGATTTTAGGAATCCTACCAATACTTTGAATTCATTTGTGTAATCGAAAACCCAAGTAAGGCGATGTGTTTCTTGATAGCTATAATATTTATTTATATATAAATACTATAGCTATCAAGAAACACATCGTTTTACTTGGGTTTTCCATCACACAAATGATGTCACATGCCCAAGGCTTATTCACTTTGAATTTAATATGAGAATGTGCATGTATATCAGTTTTCACGACGACGTTTCTCGTTGAAAAATCGATCAAAAGTTGATTGTGTCGTCAAAAAAATCATAATCAAATTGGAATATGTTGAAATGGTAATATATTGTTTTCAAATTCGTAATTTCTGATTGCTTACATTGAAAATAGCACAAACATCTGGTTGTGTTGAGACAAAATAGTTGCATGCTAAAAACCTTAGAAACTATGAGCACGAAAGAACTTAATTAGCGCATTAAAACAATTTTAATTTAGCACTTCAATATTTAGATATGTAGTATACTTGTGCAATAGTATCAATATTTGGATGACAAATAATTGAAAAAATTTTTAAAACAGTCAAACATGCTATAAGTCATAAAGTTCTATTTCAGGACTGCAAAAATTTTAGATGGAGAATGTTTTTATCAATGCGGACAACTATTGAGCTATTCGATATCTGCTTAAGTTATGCAATTTAATCTATTTTCTGAAAGATGGATCCATCAAGGAAGCTTGTTTAAATAGGTCACTATTTCCATTTTATATATGTTGAATTGAAAACCTGTAGCTACCGCCTATGATATTCAATTAATTTTTTCAGAATTGCCATATTTTAGAAAATGGTATCAATTTGACATTTCGAGTAGTTTAAGAAAAATGATCAAGCACACAAAAGGCATAGATGCTACATGACGGACTGCACGTTGTTGGCTACATGCACACTGTAATAAAACCCCTTTTTTTAAACCCCGTTTTACTCAAACTTCATTTGGTAGTGACTGTTTCTCCGTTGAACTGTAAATTTTTCGTGATATCACCTCTATTCTTAAAAATGTAACTGATAACGGCGCGACGGTGTTTGACTCGAAGTGACAGTGTTTCAGATGAAGTGAAATGCGTATTCGGGCTGTGGGCATGCTTTCTGGTTGGAAGGCTTTTCAAATGAAAATGATCAAATCCGGATAGAGAAATTTCCTTTATGTTGATAAAAGTGATATTCATAAAAATTATTTGTATCGGATCGTTCGACGTGTGCTACTATATAAAACTCTGATCATTTTCCAAATACGTATGAAAAATTGTATTTTTGAAGGATATCCATTCCTTCTGCTGTTTACTTTGGGGAGCAGGGCTCAGTTTTTGTAATCTCTATGAATGTTATCGTACAAAGCATAATTTTAGCAAGATCAGTCATTTTATTCTAGTCATGCAGTTTTATATGCCGTACGGATTTTGAACGATTTTGAGCATGAATAATTCGAGCAAAGCGTTTTACTAGCTATCATTTTGCCGAATTATGATTGTTTTGGTTTTCTATTTGATAAATATAAAACATTTCATACAAGAAGATATTTTTCATGAATTCAAATTTGCAAATGTTTCGTAATCGCCTATGAAGTAGGAAAAAATTTGCTTATTATTTACTTAACATATTATAAAAGCTAGAAATAATTTGCTAAATGTTTTGTAAAAATTTGGAAAATCTACAAAATATTTACTAAACATTTCGTAAAAGTTCAGAAAATTTGCTAGATATTTTGTGGAAGTTTGGAAAGTTTGCTAAATATTTAGTAAAAGTTTAGGAAATGTACTAGGTTTCTGAAATATATCTTAAATGTTTAGGACTTTAATACCAAGTACTTGGTAAGTATTTGTTAAACTGACAACGGTAATTTTACTCGGGAATGTCCTTTCATGTATTATTGCATTTTTCTAGCTTTGCAAATGTCTCGTTCTAGTGACTTATTCGCCAAAAAGACAAGGTTATGATACATTCCGAATGCAATCTTTCGAATGGTGATATGCATTTTCATTATTCTATGGGTTTCATATCTAAACATTCACAGCGAAACTTCATATTTTCACATTTTACATTTACATGTACCAACATGTATGGTAAATTATCTAACGCTTGTCTACATGTACATGTATGTTGATCACAGTTATGAAAAAGTGCCATATTTTGCGATATAGACCAATGAAACACATTGAAAGATATCTGTTGAAGCAATATAGGACGGTAATATAGAACGATGACATGGAGCTGTAATATAGAACGGCAATATAAAACGACCATATTTAACAACTTATATAATACATCTGCTTTAAGTAATAAAATGATAAAATACTATTTATGATGAAATCGATGAAAAATATTTATATCCAACCAAGCAACAAATTATAAAATGCTATCTAGAAGCCTTCCAAGTTTATGTAGTTGACCAGGTGACGGGAAATCATCTTTCTGAGAAAGTTATACAAAGTAATTAAAAGTCCCCTTTTCAGTTTAGGCCAATATAATCAAGTTAAAGTTAAAAGTATCGAAGACAGGCCTTCGTCGTCCAGCGCCTTCATGACCATGGCATACAATTATCAGTACATACCATTCGTCGAAGACTGAACAGTATGGGCTGTCGATCGGTTAAACCTCGAACAATGTTCTAATTGACGCCAGCCATGAAAGCAAACGACTGGCATTTGCTAGAGCTCATGCAGATTGCTCAGAACAGTAGAAGATTGGAGAAGAGTTTGCTTTAGCGACGAGAGCACTTTTTAGTGCCAAAAAGCAAGCAGACCTCGTCTTTGGCAGATCCCATGAAGCCCGCCTCCAATCCGCGAAAACGTCAAGCATCCAACTAAAGTGATGGTCTGGGGGGGGGGTAATAAACCACAAAGGCACGGGCCGTCTTCACATCGTCGATGGGATGATGAATCAAAGCCAATATTGCCTCGTTCTTGAAAGTCGACTGATTCCGCAAATTGAAGATTGGCTTCCTGGCGGGCGCGACGACACGGTTTTTATGCATGATAGTGCGCCTTGTCACAAGGCACGCTCATCACGCAATATCTAAACTCCACCAACCTGAGTGCTTCCCTGGCCTGGAAACTCACCAGACCTTAACTCAATAGATGATGTATGGGGTTTTGTCAAGTCTGTTATGGCACAAACAACCATTACAACAAGGCAACAGCTTATTTCTAAGCTATTGGCCAACTGGTATCGTGATCCGCGAATGCTCGAAAAAGTTCAGAATTCTATTGATAGCATGCCGAAGAGAATGTGAGATGTCATTGCGACGAGGGGTGGTCACACACACTATTGATCAAGGCCTATTTGAATCTTTGAACGTACTTTTTTTTGAATTTTTATGATTCCCTTTTTATGAGCTGTTGCTTCCATGATTTTTGAAGATGAATACTTCAAATGTGTCGAATATCTTTGTTTTATCTTTGAATCAAAAAACATTTGTTTTTCGATGAAATTCGACAAAAAAATACTTATTCTCCTATGTTCCAATATCAGCAGCTGGCGGGTTCAAAATAATTGAAATGTAATTTTAAGATACAACATATATCGTACTTTGTATGTGTCAGGTATTTAATAGTGTAGAACACTCACATAACACAAAGAGAAAAGTTAGAAGGTAGGTTGTATGAAAATCTAGTATTTTCATTTGTGTCCATAATAAAATGCTCCCTACTGTAAATGTAGATCCAATCACAATAGTGCAAAGTGCCTATTTTACCACTCTTCTATTGAGAAAATATCGATTACTAAATGAATAGTATTCTGATTCGATGACAAAATTAGATTTTTAATGGATTATACGCGATTACATAGGCCTATTAGAATTACCTACCGTGGTGACTGGATAACGCTGTATTTTCGTGGTTGTATTAACTATTGTTGCTTGATTTTCAAAATAATTGTATCTGCTTCATTAAGTAAATAATAATAATAATATAATAATAATAATGCTATATTTCAAATACTACATAGCGGTATTTGACAAAAAACAAACTCGCAACAATTCAAGAAAATGGTGAAAATATTACAAATGACTGACTGTACAATCTTGATTTACGACGTAAAGGAAGTAAAGCTCTAGAATGTCTGGTGTTACAGGTTTCAGAGCGAATTTCAAAGAATTCGCTGAGAGGGTGTACTTCAATATTCTTGGAAACTTTCGTTATCAGTTTGATGCACGATTCGTCCAGTCTATTCCTCAGAGGAAGAACATTTTTGATATTGGCCCATCTGGCGGCAAGGCGATCAATTCGTTCGATCCTAGCGAAGTATTTCATAGGCAAATCACATATCACTGGCCAGCAAAAATTCAAATGACACATTACGAGGCCGTTGTAGGCTCGCCAGATAACATTACAGGTATTACAATTCACTTTCAACCTTTTTACACAGGAAAGACTCCTACACATTTTTTTGTATAAGAAGTTGAATTGAACATCCCATTTCAAATCATCCGTGAAGTAAACCCCCAGGATCTTAACAGAACGAACTTCATCAATAACAAACCCATCGATTGTAATAGGAGCAACAGATGGAGTCATAGACCGCCGAACTGATAGAAGCTTGGTCTTATCAATATTGATGTTCAGTTTCTTACTGAAAGACCTGTCATGAAAAGAGTCTACGATAGCTTGGAAATCAGAAGTTGAGTCTCTTTCAACAAAATGGATAAGGGTAATGTCGTCAGCGTAGGCTACCACGGTGGTGTCGGAAAAGGAGGGCAAATCATTAATCAGGAGGACAAATAAAAGGGGGCCCAGTACAGAGCCCTGAGGGACACCACTGGTGATACACTTCCAGTCCGTAGTGGAATTTTCACACGTTACTCTCTGAAAGCGATCAGACAGGAAGCTTTGGACAAACCTAACAGAGTGGGAATTACAGTGAAGTTGTTCTTTCAAGGTGTTTAAGAGAATACGATGACTTATGGGATCGAAAGGTTTTTTCGAAATCCACAGCAAGTAGTTTCGCTGAATTGCCGGGATTTTTGGAAAGATGTTGAAGTAAGTGGAGCCGAATAGAAAGTGCTGCATTGGTACAGCCGCCAAAGGAGTTCGGAATGAAACCGAATTGACTACGATTTAGAGGCACAGAAATGGACGGTAGAACAACCTTGTCCCGTATCAGCCTTTCGAGAACCTTGCTGGCGAATGGAAGTATGGAGATTGGGCGGAAAGTGCCGTCAACTTTGGGTAATGGCGTGATGTTAGCAAGTTTCCATTGCTGAGGGAAGATAGCAGTCTCGAGCGAACGATTACAGATTATAGCAAGGGGCTTGGCTAAGACCTCGGCAAACAGACGGAAAAAGTGTGGTGGGATGCCATCAGGTCCTGTGGAATTCGACTTACATCTTCTAATCATGTTATAAACAGTAAATTCAGAAACATGAGGAGCAGACAAAGAATGGGTGCTATGGACAGAAGAGCTGTTGAATAAATGGATATCAGGAGGTGCAAAGTGCTCAACAAATTTGTCATTAAGCTCAGAAGCTAATGAGGGATCAGACGAGAGCCAAAAGTACATTTTAGTTGGCTGTTAATTGTTTCCAGACTTCTCAGGGAGAGCTTGAGTGCAACCGAGAAAAGTGCCGAGACTTAGCATTGAGGATTTGGGAGTTGAACTTCTCTCGCAAAGCAAGATATTTTCAAAAGTTACCGCGGGAAAGAGCCTTATCCCTGGCGTCCGACAGAACTTTCAGAGAGGGTTTTATCCAAGGTGGCTCAGAGGAGCGCATCCGAACATGTTTTTCCGGAAAGTAAAGTTCATAGCAGAATAACAAAATATCTTGAAAAAGGTAGACCATCAAGTCTACATCACTGACACTCAGAAAGTCATCCCAGTTCACAGAACCAAGGAAGGAATAACACGAGGCAAAGGAGGAAGCTGTGAAGGCGCAGACTTTCTGAATAAAGGAAACATTGGAAACATTGGGGGATGGAACAGAGCTTTTAATATAAATCCCTTTGTGGTCAGAACGACCGAGAGGAGCTATACAAGTCGGAGTTTCAAACTTCAAAGCATGATTAGTGAGAACAATGTCTAAAATGTTACGGCCTCTCGTAGCATGTTGTACAATTTGTGTCAGACCATTATACTCAGAAAAATCATTTATACTCAAACGGAGATCATTAACATCCCCCAAAATCAAAACATGGCTACATGTTGTGTTATCAATCAAATCCTGAAAAAAGTCAAGGAGAATATCGTGCGAGGGGACCGATCCCCAGTATGGGTGATAAACTAAAACTAGAAGAGTATCGAAATCACCAATTTGGCAACATAGTACATTTGATTTGATATTGGTCGGAAAAGATTGATTAATTTGAGAAACGTTTAGGTGGGCTTTGAAGTACAGGGCCACACCACCTCCATTACAATCACGATCAAGTCTCAAAACTTGATAATTGGGAATTGATACAGACTCGTCGCGAACTGAGTCGTTTAGCCACGTTTCCGTGACACAGATCAAGTCACTATTGAATGAAGCAGATCGTAATCTCAGTTCATCGACTTTGCGGAATAGAGACCGCGCGTTGAACATGAAAATGGATGGAACAGTGATAGCACTTTTCTTCGGCTTACGTAAGTTGTAGATTGACTTGCTCGGATAAAGTGGGACAGGAACACATGGAGCAACAGAACGGCGGTCAGTGGAGGTAGAGATAGAGTCACGTGATGTAGACGTTGTTTGGGAAAGATGAGAGGTGCTGTGACGTAGGAGCTTGTGATACCAAAGCAATCGGCGTAACTTTCTGCCTATGGGGAAATCTCGTCGGAGACGAAGAAGTTTGCAGGAGCTGTAGTGATACTGTGATGACATAATCACACACAGGAATGAGACCAGGAGAATCAGAGAGATTGCCTTCAACATGAGACACGATGAGTCAGCGAAAAAAATACAAATTTTGAGTATATCGTCGATGCACTACGTAGTTCCAAAAAACTAAATAGCAAGTGTTGATCTTAATGTAAATACCAATCGATGAAACCAAGTTGGCAGACAGACAGTTGCGAGAAAGTAACAAAAATCGATGAAAAGTTGGATTTGCGGGTTGGCTAACGAGGAGCGCAGATGATGCGTCCGTACGCTGAGCCGCCAAGTGATGTTATGAACTATGTAATCGCAATCTAATCGATTAATCATTTCATTGTTTATAACTTGTTGACCAGCAGAAATATTCGTGAAAAACTCGACTCTGTGAAATGCTGCAATTTCAGAGCTATTAATTTAAAGCCAAAGTTTTGTTGCTTTCCTGGTCAAGAGATCTCCTCTATTCGAGATTGGTTTATGAAATATGATGGATTTTGAAACTGATCGAATTATCCCAGTGATTTCGGGAGATAAATGGTCAGACATAAGTCATGTATTTTGTTGAAATATTCGTTCCTTAGGCTTTGTGCTAAGTTTCCTTAGACAAAAAGTATAGAGATTCTTTTTGTTCTTCAAATTGTTCTCTTCTTCACGGATTTTTGCAATGACTTATTGTTTTATCTGAATAGCCATGTTCTTCCAGAATTCTATCGAATTGTTGTCGGTGCTTCTTGACCGAACTGACACTCGCTTCTCTTCATTTCTGATCAAGTGCTCTATTGAATTATTTAGATTGGAGGATGACCCCATCATCGATTGATGTTGCTTTATGAAAAAAAGCAATACATTTCTTTTGAAGGATTTTGGAACGACTTTTGTAACTGTCCTTTTTCTTTCTAAGTTTTTCGCGACTTTGTAGATATTTTCATGTCTCTAACTTCTGCTTATCAGTATTCTACAGTAGTAGCTTACGCATGAATAATGTGATTTGATCATCTAATGACTCTCTAATGGAGATATATGATTCCTTTGAATGCTGCGAATTGTGAGAGTCATTGCACTTTCTTGGCCGGTTCATGCAAAACTAAATGAATGATGCAACATGTTTAGAGACAAAATTAAGTCAAGAAGACTTCTTGTCACTTATGCTTGGCAATAGTTGGAGTTCGATTTCAAGCCTGATGTTGGGAAACTGATCGCTCATAAAGTTCAGCAGTTGCAATACTTCTTTCTTCCTTGCTATTAATAGAGTCATCATTGAGTTAGCCAACACGAGGGGCAGACGGTCATCCACATATCTTTTGAAAAGGGAATATGCCTCATTATTTGCAAAGCACAGTTTTCAATAGCATCCGGGTAAATCCATTTTTTATAACAACATTTTGCTGAATTTTTGTCTTTTCGACTTTATAACATCGTTTTCTTTGAAAATTTCCATACGACCCTGTATAGTCAATTTTTCATGCTGAACTCGAAGGTCATGTGGCGCCCACACGAAATGAGCATTTGTAGGCCTACAATATAGTACCGTTGTCTTCTCACCTATCATTTTGCAGTCTCGTACAGATGGACATTTTGGCCGCTTTACGAGATTTTGAAAATGACAATTATTCTCTTTTTATTAGCGATTATCTACCGATTTCTATGCAACTGCGGGTCAGTCAACAGGTTTTATCGGCCATCAACGTCACTTATTGGCAATTCCTGTCCAACAGCTGCTAGTGTAAACTTATACGGCAATTCTAAGTCAGTAGTATAGAATTTTTCATTTCAGTGACGGCATTGTCAATTCATGTGTAGAAAGGAATGTGAAGCACAGGTTTATAAAAATATTTGAATATAAATTTCTCCAATCTACTTTTGTTATCAGATGGCTTCATCATAATTTATCATTTATTTACTGTTTTTTTCTCACATCGTAGTGACTTGTCTAACTCGTATCAATTGAATTTGTTTCAAATAGTGCATTTCAGTGGCTTTTATTTTCCCTTCATTTTTATATAAATATGTTCATATTTATAAACTTTTTACATGTCCAGTCCATGATCTTGTTTTAAAAGCAATAATAGTTATTTGCACAACGAGTGCAAGATGTTCATCTTTATGCATTTTTCGAGATTCGCATGTCTATGGACGAACTTTGGTAATCGAGAATAATGCAGCACAGATGAATATCTATGCACAAGTTTTCTAGGTAACTTTATTTTTTACCATATTTTTTCAATCGAATAGATTAATTAATAATAATCTAATTCTATTAAATCTAAATAATTAATTCGAATTACGATTTTTCAACGAATACAACTTCAACAACTCTAAATCTGAACACCATAGTCCAACAGCAGCAATCATCCTCAATATTTACACCGCTCAACTTAGAAAATGAACAATCAAGGACATCACGAAATGAATTACCATGCTCCATCTCTGATATTGATTTAAGAATAGAAAAACAAACTCCACAAAAAATATTAAGCAATGCTAAATGGGCATGTGGAACCTTCAACCAGTGGGTCCGAGAACGAAACGAACACATTTTGGCAAGTAATTCAGAAGCCTTGATGTTTCTATCTGAGAATGGACATTCGTCTCTCAAAGATATAACAAAAGCCAATCTTAATTCGGCATTGAAGTTTTTTGTGTTTGAAGTGCGAAAAAGAAATGGCTTGAAGTATCCGAGCGAGTCTTTAAAACAACTTATTAACGGTATAAATTATTGGCTTCGCAAAAAAGAAAAGAAAAACTGGAATATATTTACGGACTCCGACTTTGAAGATGCTCGAAACGCGCTAGACGGCGCCATGAAGGAGACCGCTAAGGAAGGAAACGATGAACAGCCGAAAAGAGCGGTATCTATAACAGAAGAACAGGAGGAAGATCTATGGAACAGATTTTATCTTGGGGACGATAATCCGAAGAAGCTGAATCGCACTTTGCTTTATTTGCTTTCAAAGCATTGTGGATTAAGAGGAGGAGCTGAATTACGACAATTATCATACGGAAAAAATGGCAATCTAAATCTTGTTCAGTAAAAAAAAATATTGAAATCTTGGAGTATTATGAAAACACATCAAAAACCAACAATCATGGCCTAAAGCATCATCACATCGAACCAAAATCTGTGAGAATCTGGCCGTCAGAAAATGCCAATCGTTGTGTGATAAGTAGAGAAAAGCAAATATGCTTTAAGCATATAAAAGCATATAAATGCATATTTCAGCTATTTTCGGAATCAAAGCATATTTCACCACAATACGGGAATGAGAGCATATTTGCTTATATTTGCAATCATTTTTATAACATTTTATAACATTTTCTCTAAAATGGATAGAAGCGCATGCTTTGAACGATGTTTGCAAGTACAAATATGCGCCAATGACAAGCGTGGAAGTTGAGAGGAGCTTCAGTGAATTCAAGTCATTCTTCAGAAGTAATCGCTGCAACTTTACTGATGAAAATTTGATGAAGCACTTTGTAATTTCTTACAACTCTAAACGACTTTCTAACTAACTGGATGTTAGTATTCCTGTCTTGTCATGAAATCAATTGAAGTACTTTGGATTCTATTATTTTGTAGCACAATTCATGCACCAAAAGTTTGTTTAATTCAATTCATGATTTGATTTATTATTGAGATATTCTGAGATTGATTTTATATTTGAGATTATCTATTGATTTGAGATTATTGATTGTCTTTTTTTTGAGATTATCTTAAAAGTAAACATTTTGAAAGAGAATATAAAAGCATATTTCACACTTTTTAGGAATACGCTTTTAAAACTTGAGAGCATATTTGGGGGACTTTTAAGAGCATATTTGCTTTTCCCTAGTGATAAGACTTTATAAGAAGATGATAAATCTCAGACCAGCTATATGCAATACCTTATTTCTGCAACCACATCCGCACCACACAGCTACCAAATGGTATAATCCCATACCCATGGGTCACAATACATTGTCTTTGACTATTCGATCACTCATGGAAGCGGCTGGATTTGACGGAAATTACACCAACCAAAGTGGAAGACGAACAGCAGTTACAAGAATTATTGAAAAAATAGGAGACAAGAAACTAGCTAAGAAAATATCCGGCCATCGCAGTGAATGTATTGATGTATACGATGAGGTATCGGACAAAAGAATGCGATTAGCTTCGAATGTGTTATCTAATCAAGTGAATAACTCAAATATAGAATGCAGCAACACAATAACAACAATTATGGATACTGTAACAACGAATACTATTGAACAATCTGTCGGTGGACCCACCACTTTGAATGATCTAAAAGATTTCTGCAAAGAATTGAAAATTGCTCCAGAAAGAATAAGTGTACATAACTCTGATGGCTCATCTATTGAGATGAACTTTTGATTTATGATATTATTAAAGATGATTTGTTTTCTGCATGGACTTCTAAATAAAAGGCTGAAAATAAACAGGTAGACTAAGTTGAATTAAATCATACGATCACAGTCAAATTATTTAGAAGTCCATCGTTTATGTTATTTCATCTTATTAAGATGAATTGTTCATCTAATAATTGTAGCCTACTCCTGGATATCGTTGCACTGCATATGTTAAAAAATCTAGGAATCGATGAGTAACGATGTAAATTCATGTAAAAATAGCGATGATATTATTGTAGTATTATAATTATATAGATTATCAAATATAGATCATATAAAATTATATACTGTTGAGTTATCAATCCTTGTTCAGGTTATTTTATTTCAAGTTCATGTATTTGACAACTACATTTTATTTTTCATTATCATCATGTTACTATAATTTCATCCCAAGTAGAGTCCTTTCATAGATATTCATGTACATTCATTGTTCATCTAGTTATTGTTGTTTCCAAGATATCAAACACTGTCGTGTACTGATTTTTCTGGTCACGGTCTAATACGTTGTTGAGATGTACTCTCCCATATAAATGCTTGCTGCATGCATGACATGTGCTATCCTGGTGAAATACAGTACAACTGCGCACGCACGAGACGCCTTCTCTATGAAAACCTCAAGAGGTTATGGGCCCAGCGGCAACGACGCGAATTGGAGGCAAATTATTTTCAATGGTTTGGCAGAGGCGTACACTATATGGGAAACAAGATTCCTGAACTACTTATACACAATCGAGCCGGCGTTACAGAAAGCAATCTTACCTTGCGAGCCTGGAGTGGCAGACGACAAAGACTTTGACGTGAAGAACAAGCGCGCATTCGCTGAATTGGTTCAGCGCCTTGACGAGCGGTCTCTTCATTTGGTTGTGGTGGATGCTAACAACGACGGTCGTGGTGCGCTTGCAATTCTTCGAAACTATTACCAAAGTACGGAGAAGCCTAGAATACTCACCTTGTACGAGGAGCTTACAACACTACGCATGTCACCAGAAGAAGATGTCACAGATTACATGATCAGAGCGGAAAGGGCGGCAACTGGTCTCAATGCAGCAGGAGAAACAATCACGGACAATCTTGTTATTGCAATGATCCTGAAAGGCCTACCTCAAGAATACAAGCCTTTTGTCGTGATCCAAGCCCATTTGGACAAGAAGAAGACGATCGCAGAATTCAAAGCATCTTTAAGAAATTTTGCTAGCAGTGAAGCAATGCGACCAGTCTCCAATACAGTTATGCAAGTACAAGCAAAAGGAATCAATACTCAAAGAAGACGAAATGCTTTTCATGTGGTGGTCAAGGTCATTCAGCAAGGAGCTGCAAGAAGAAAGATTCTCTGACATGTGGGTATTGTCACAAGAAAGGTCATGTCGAGAAAGTATGTTTTGGGAAGCAGAAGGGAGAACCGAAAGCAAGCTCAAATCACACTGTATCAACAACATTCAGCTTCATGGTGTCACAAGAAGCCTGTTTCAATTCCCTGCTAATTGACTGTGGCGCTACTACTCATATCGTTAACTCAGCTGACTGCTTTATTGGATACGATTCGAATTTCGATGCTGCAAGTCACTTCATCGAAATGGCCGATGGTAGACGAAGCAATGAACTCGCAGTTGCGCGTGGAGATGCAGAATTCAAAACCAATGATTCGAATGGTGAAGAATGCAGAATCGTTCTGCGAAACGCGTTACTCGCTCCGAAGTTCAAGACAAGTCTATTTTCTGTCCGAGTAGCCGTTGATGCAGGAGCCATGGTGCTGTTCAACAAGGAATCTTCTGAGCTGAGAGCGGGAGAATCCATCATCAAATTCGTGGAGAAAGGACCACTGTATTATCTCCCTGTCGACTCCTACTCAAAGTGTGCAGTTACAAGATCTCTATCTCAATGGCATCAAGCTCTTGGTCACATGAATTACGAAGACCTGTTGAAACTCCAAGAAGTGACAAATGGCATGAAGATATCCGACAAAGAAAGACCTCCTCACTGCAAGACGTGTACACTGGGCAAGCAAACAAGAACTCCAAAATGCAACGATACAAGAATTCCTCATGCAACAGAACCATTACAAAGAGTGCATTCAGACTTATGCGGTCCAATCGATCCCATTGCTCGCGGTGGCTACAAGTACGTAATGAACTTTGTTGACGAATATTCGAGTATGGTGTTCCTCTACTTCTTGCGGTCCAAGGATGAGACAACACAAGCGCTCAAGAATTTCCTATCCGATGTTGCTCCAATCGGTCGACCCAAAGAAATCCACAGCGATAATGGTCAAGAATATGTCAATCAAGAATTTCAAAATGTCCTACAAGACAATAGAATCAAGCAGACGACTACGGCCCCCTACTCGTCCTACCAAAATGGAAAATCTGAACGCATGTGGCGAACACTGATGGAGACTGCACGGTGCCTCATTGCTGAAGCCAGCATTCCAAAGTTCCTCTGGTGCTATGCAGCAAGACACGCTCAATATCTTCGAAATAGAAGCTACCAAAGAAGGACGAAGAAGACGGCCTATGAACTCTTCACTGGTATAAAACCCGACATACAAGGAGTTCATGCGTTTGGTTCTTCTTGCCAGATCTACAAAGAAGGCCAGAAAGGCAAGCTCGATGCTAGAGGAGAAGATGGAATTTATCTTGGCATCGATCCCAGGAGTCAAGCCTTTCACATCCTGAAGCGATCGACTAACCAGATTGTGTCCTCAAGAAATGTGCACGTATTTGATCAAGTTCCTGAGCCGATGGTTTCCGAAGAAATATCCAGGATTCAAGATCAAACAATTACAAACGAGTTGGATGAAACGGGCGAAATTCAAGAAGCTGATTCCACCGAGAGAAGGTATCCGGCAAGAGAACGAAGACCTCCTGAGTACCTAAACTATGATTGCTTCACGACAATAAATTACGCTTATTCGGCAGTTGCAAGCCTTCCTACTACATACGAAGATGCAATTAACAATGAGAACTCAGATAAATGGAAAGCGGCAATGGATTCAGAAATGCAGAATCACGAAAGAAATGAAACCTGGGAGCTCGTGAAGATGACAGCGGACAAGAATTTGATACAAGGAAAATGGGTATATACAATCAAGCAAGGAAATGACAAAGATAAGGCTGTGTACAAGGCTCGATACGTGGCGAAAGGGTACAGTCAAACTTACGGTACAGAGTTTGACGAAACCTACAGTCCTACAACCCGATTTACAACTATCCGCGTTCTTCTTCAAAAAGCTGCAAACGAGAAGTTACTTCTGCACCAGATGGATGTCAAAGCAGCCTATCTCAATGCACCTATTGACAAAGAACTCTACATGGCCCAACCTAGCGGATATGGTCAAACGGGTGCGAATGGTGAGAAACTCATCTGTCGTCTCAAGAAGTCGATATATGGACTCAAGCAAAGTGGTCGGAATTGGTTTTGCACTCTCACGGAATTCCTCGAATCGGTGGGCTTCGTCCAGAAAAACGTGGATCCATGTGTATATTCCAAGGAAGACGAAAATGGCAAATGCACAATACTCTTCTGGGTGGACGACATCATTATTGCATGTCCGGACCTGTCTCAAATCATCGAAGTAAAAGCCTTACTCAATACGCGGTTCAAAATGGACGATCGAGGAGAGCTACGATGGTTCCTCGGTATAGACTTCAAGCGACTTGATGATGGCAGCTATCAAATGGATCAAGATCGTTACGTGAACGTTATCCTTCAACGGTTCGGGATGGAGAATTCGAAACCTGTGAAGACGCCTGCTGATCCTGCTATCAAATTACAAAAAGCAACCACAGAAGATATGCAAGAATTCGGCAAACATCAATTCAATTACAGACAAGCAGTTGGCAGTCTGATCTATCTCACGAGTGGTACGCGACCGGACATATGCTGGATAGTATCTCGATTATCCCAATTCCTGGACCAACCTGGCTACTCACACATGGTTGCCTGCAAGCGCGTACTACGCTATCTCAAAGGCACGATGGGTCAAAGTCAGCTGATATTCTCAACCTCGAACGGATGTTTGAGTGGCTACTCAGACTCGGACTGGGGCAACGATCCTGACGACCGGAAGTCAACAACAGGATTTATCTTCTGCCTGGGATCTTCACCAGTGAGCTGGAAGACGAAGAAGCAGCAGTCTGTTGCGCTTTCATCCTGCGAGGCGGAGTACGTGGCTATGGCGGAGGCTGCGAAAGAGGCAGTGTATCTACGACAACTCATTCAATCCCTTGGATTTGTGTGCGATCAACCTACTAACATTTTCTGTGATAACCAAGGAGCATTGAAATTACAAGCTAACAATGGTAAGCAGCATAGCCGATCCAAGCACATTGACATTAAATATCATTTTGTACGTGATTTAACTGGCATTACTTTTTCATATGTAGAGTCTGAAAACAACATTTCTGATTTCTTAACCAAACCCCTTGGTATTTCTAAATTTTCTGATGTAATACGTAAACTTCGGATTGAAGGGGGGTGTTGAGTTATCAATCCTTGTTCAGGTTATTTTATTTCAAGTTCATGTATTTGACAACTACATTTTATTTTTCATTATCATCATGTTACTATAATTTCATCCCAAGTAGAGTCCTTTCATAGATATTCATGTACATTCATTGTTCATCTAGTTATTGTTGTTTCCAAGATATCAAACACTGTCGTGTACTGATTTTTCTGGTCACGGTCTAATACGTTGTTGAGATGTACTCTCCCATATAAATGCTTGCTGCATGCATGACATGTGCTATCCTGGTGAAATACAGTACAACTGCGCACGCACGAGACGCCTTCTCTATGAAAACCTCAAGATATACTATTATAACATTATAGATATAATATTATTATCGCTATTTTTACATGCATTTAATAGGCCTATATCGTTACTCATTGATTCCTAGATTTCTTAACATGTGCAGTGCAATGATATCTAGGAGTACAATTACTGATATTTTGCGTGCATATTCATGTCTTTGGTAAATATATTTCTTAAAGTAAAAGTATTCTTACAAAGAAAGAAAATATATCTAATAGGATATTTACATGGGAAATAAGACAGACATTCTCTAAATAATTTATAGAAGCAGGCTTACCCTTCAATGCTTCAGTGTAAACTATGTTAATCACACAACTTGTAGAATAGGCATACCTAGGCAAATTTGCAGACATCTTTCTGGGTCATGCAAAGTCGTTTATTTTATGCTTTTATGAGGTCAATGAACATTTGCAAGCATGTAGAATGTATTAAACTATCGCCTGAACCTGTTTATGTAGGTATTTGGTTATAGTCTATATATGTTGTGGCAACACCCACCCGAAATTCCAGCTTCACTCACAACTGCAGCAAGATGAGGTTAGTTGATACGCGTCTCAACTGACCTGCACGGCATTGTATCAACTAACCCAACAGGCTGTCATCACAGAGAACCCCTCCTCACGAATAGCAAGGGCTTTGTGGCAACTGTCATTTGAAATATTAGAGGCAGCCATATTTGGTTGCAGTCAGGTGATAGCACGAAGTTCGGATACTCACCTGATTTTCACTCCTAGCGGCGAAAAAGTGATTGTTGATTCTCCTTCCGCGTGATTTGTTCATAAGCCGTTGTCACTAACACCAAAGAACCAATAGCATAGGTCTGCAAAAGCATTCTACGTCATGACCTCGAAGTCGCTACTTTGTGTGAGAAAAGTCGACTGTATCCACTAACCTTGCGCATCAACTAACCTACTCCTCCCCTACTGTATGTAGATAGCTGACATCATATAGAAATTCACGAAAAAATTGAATCCCGGAAATCGCAAGAATGTATACCGAGGATATCAAAAAGCATAAAATACAACCCGGACAGCGAGTTATCATGGTTTAACCCTTATAGGCATTTCTATTGACAGTTTGTCAAATCAGAAATTGTTTTATTTGTCATTCGCGCAGTTTTCACTTTCTGGCCTTGACACTTCGGTGCTATGAATGAATTTTATCATGCTCTCCTTGGACTGAAAGTGTTTAACATTTACTCAGTACTTTCATAGATATCAGATAATTAACTTATTCGGCATTTTTGCGGACAAATTGTCAACATCTAATGTGCAGGTTTTGCAGACTCATAACATTGTTTCATTGTTATCGAAGCTGGTGGAGTATTTGTTACATGTTGCCATTGACAACAAAATCATCAAGAGCAGACGAATCAGAGGTCAGAACAATGTGACGTTTGTCAATTTGCTATAGCTTACGAACACGCAAACAAAAAAGATAAGCGATCAACAATATAGACATCCTCGCTGTACGTACGAATGAATCATCGATAATTTTCTCACACACGGAGAACGGCAGGCCAAGACGTTTGACTTTTCTGCAAGCACTAGAGACACTTGGATTGAATGATGATGCCAATGACGTGTCCGATACAGATTCTGATGATAATGGGACAATTGCCGGTGCCTACGACGAAGACGATATTGATAATGACTTCGGTCCAAATGGTGACGTTTTGAATGATATTGAAGTGTTCTCTGAAAACGATTCTTATAGTGAGGATGACGATGATTACGAAAGAGATACTCTTAGTGATGGGGACTTGCTTGCTAATGGTATTCAATATTCAAATACACCTTTTCTACAACGACATCGACGAAGAAATGACTTGACAGAGATATCTCGTGTAACGGCTAATCCTGCAACTGAAAAAGATGCTTTCCTTTTATTTATGACGCTGATATTATTCTGAAAGTTTTACGTGAAACAAATCGCAAGGCTCGTGATGTTCGACGAGAGAATGTTGAATTTGACTATCACCATACCAAAGATTTTACTCAAGAAGAAATTGAAGGGAGAATTTCTATCATATTACGTGCTGGCCTTGACCGCGCTAATCTAACTTCACTCAGAAAACTGTTTGATTCTGTTGAAGGACGTCCATTATATCGTTTACCGGTGACACTGAATAGATTTAAATTTTTTTTATGCTGTATGCGATTCGACAATTATCGTAATCGACCAGCAAGACAAGAACAGAATCGTTTGGCTGCAGTTTCTGAGATATGGGAAATTTTCAAGAACAATTTACGTCGTCATTACATTCCTGGTGCTTCCATTGTTGCTGACGAGCAACTTGTTGGACATAGAGGGAAAATTCCAGGCGAGTAAGCCGAGAAAATATGGAATCAAATTTTACTGAATATGCGAATCCCCCTCAGGTTTCGCATTGAATGGTTTCATTTACACTGGTCGTAGTCCTGGTGAGGCACCACATAGAAATCTTGCAAGGGATATCGTTCTGAAATTGGTGGAACCATATTTCCGTACTGGTCGTGACATATTTATGGATAATTGTCTTATCCTACGTTCCAAAAAGGAATAGAAATGTTCTCTTGATGTCATCATCTCATTTAACAGCTGCAGTTACAAATGATCACGGTAAACCACAGATAATTATTGATTATAACGCTTTCAAGGGGGGCGTCCATACATTGGATCAAAATGCTGAAGACTACAGTTGTCTGAGGAAAACTAATAGATGGCCGATGGTGATCAATTACAATCTGTTGAACGTTGCCGTTTGTAATGCCTACATCATCTGGAAAAAGTCGCATTCTTGCACTCGATCTCAGTTTTTGAAGAATTTGACTCATCAACTTGCCAAGCCATGTGTTCAGCACAGATATCCAAGTCTGAAAAGTGATTTGAAGAAATTTGCGCAAAAGCTATCGTTTGTGACAGAAAGTGTTCGATTGAGCATAAGGAAAACCACGAAAGAAAGCGAAAGCGATGTCATGAGTGTGGAAAGACCTCGAGATCTTTGTGTGATTCAAGTGGCTATGGAATTTGTTCTCAGCATCGGATCCAAGTGAAACGAGTTCATTGTGAAAACTGTAAATGATTGATAAATCTGCTTTCGGTAAAAATTATACCTAATTGATCAATTTTTACAAGTTGTCACGAAATTGTAGTTATACATATAATCCTATTGAGGTTTTTCTTCTTGTGTGTAGCCTTTTTAGTAGTTCTTTTTAGTATTAATATAGAGTTCATTGCATCAAAAATAGTAATATGATGTCTTTCATGTTGTGGGATCATCAATTTGATTGGATCTAATATTTGCATTATCAGTTTGTTGATAATTGGTGACGTGACATTTTGTCAACAGAAATGCCTTTTAAGTATGTGAAAAACTCGATGCCTATAAGGGTTAACAGCTCATACATGCTTCTCGGAATAAAGAGTTCTTTCATAGTACAGTTTTTCGTACGTGGTTGAATAATGGTTGGAAGGTTCATTACGCTGGTCTATCTTCAAATGTTTAATGGAATTCAGCAGGAGCCCAGTGTAAAAAAATGCATCGGGCCGTTAATGGCCGACTGCCGTCGCATTGGGTGAGTGTCGATGGTGGACGTCACTGCCGGCTGACAGATGGCAAGGTGATGGTAAAATTTTCTCTCTTTCTCCCTCTCCTAATTGAAAGACTAAGATCTGTATATCAGTCACAATTACGTAAGAATCCTCTTCACATCTGTGTTCACACACCTCTCCTCTAGAGTAAATAACCTCGTCAATCGCCTGCCAAACTAATGATACAACCGGCCTTCATTCAATGAGTCACATAACAGAGGATGGGAGCGGAGAGAAACTGTATACTGCATCCAAGCGTCATTCATTTGCTCCCGGTCTATCGTGCGTTTTTTCACTTTCATCAGTCAGCTCAGCACCAGCGTTAATACATGTAGCTACATCGTTCTGCGGTCTTAAGCATGAATTTTCAAAGCTTTTAACGACACCTCCAGTTATTCATTCGTGTTTTGGAGATTTAGAGGATTCTGTCGTATTTCGACGTTCACAACCAATTTTCGTATTATACCGGCGCTTTTTTTCATTTTGGAAATAGTTCTCCATCTTCATCGCTACACGTTTTGATTCACATCTTTCCGACTCATCGACCTATTGTCTCTCCATCTTCGCTGAAAACAATTAAGTTGATGTGATTGATATTATTGTCGAAAAGTCATTTGAAGTGATTTCAAAATGTGATCAAATATTAGAACTACATACCGCTGCAGTCGAATAATCGAATAAAGCAAGGTGAATCTCCGAAGGAGGATTGGAAAACATGGAAATTATAATGTGAGTTTTTTAAGGACCTGTTCACTGGTCAATTGCGTCATACTACAATTAGATCTGCGTAATTTTAAAAATCAGACAACTACAATTTATGATATTCACTTTTCATACATGTAACGTGTACTTCGTGTATTCGCTGTAGCTCGCAATTATGGTAATCGGAAAAAACATTTCTGTCCATCTATACATACCTATGCATCTATACATACCGGAATTGTATAACAGAGTGTGTAATTGAATTAATAGAGTTTGTGTGCAGTATGTTAAGAAATCTCTTAAATAATAAATTTTAGCGATAAATGTAAAAATACTTCGGAAGATAGGTACAATAGATGGACAGAAATGTTTTTTCCCATTTCTGCATTTGCAAACTATATCGATAAAATAAAGACGTAAAATGTAAAAAACTTTTTCGAATGTTGGATTTGAACGTAAATGTCGTCTTTCAAACTCCAAAAGTCAGTATACTTAAATCTAAAAGATAAAACACCAAAGTTGTTGAAATCATGTCTTTTGTATCAATTCACATGTCAGGTTGATCCTGATGCCCAATAGGCAAAAAGACGATTTCACCAACGAATAAGTGAATACATAAAAGGTAGCACGGCAGTAAGCAGTCACTTAAGTAGATGTACTGCATGTAGGAATAGAATGTACAACTGCTTTGAAGTTGAATATCAAGGTAGAAATAACTCAGAATTCTATTACAATCATTGAAGCTATCAAAATAAAAGAAAAATTACCTACATTGAATAGAGCATTAGTATATAGCGGAAAATCAGTGTCTCTAAAAATCTTTTACTAAAATTACAGTAGAATACATGAATTACACGTTGCATGTGTGAGAAGTGAGTATCATAAATTGCTATTGTTTGATTGTTAAAATTATATGCATACAATTGTAGTATGACGCAATTGAACAGTGAACAGTATTTAAGTACAGTATTTTTTAATGAAAGCAATTCACTTTACATGTACAATATGAGTTTCATTGATTCTCTCATTTTTAAGTACTGTTCAAAACCTTAAATTCGGTAGCTTTGAATCCTGATGGATGCTTTGATACATCCACCGGACTCAAAATTACACTTGCTTGAGGTTCGATCGGCATTTCCATTATTTCTCATTGGTTGTAAAATATCATGAAAATTAGTGCTCGTCTGAGTGCATTGAAAGTTCGAGACCATCACTCTCTCGTCCTCTGGTGGAATTCAAAAGAACGCTACTTGAATGCATCCGTAATAATTATTATACCTGATGTTACTATTTATATATTATGTATTTATTAACTATTCTATATAATAAAATACAATTATTATAACATGGATATTATTGACTTGTCTCAATGCTGCAAGGGCAGGTTGTCATGCAGGATTTGTCGTTGGCATATTAATGGGATTTAGGGCAACAGTTTGATGGCGCTATGTCGATGCAACGTCATTGGCCCGACATCGACGAATCAGGAACCATAACTGTGTCGACCCAATGTCGACGCGACGCTGCTGGCCCGGCAACGTTTTTTTCACAGGGAGTGCTCAATATATGATGCCCGCCTGCAAATGCGATTTCGAATCTCGTTGATGCATTACTAGGTGTTGCGCAGGTACTTCGCTGACACGTTGAGATGATGATACCAGATGTCTTGACTGATTTTGTCAGACACCCTTAGTATCTGGTATCAAATTCTTTATTAACATTGCTATTTGCGCGTTCTAAGTTGAGTAAAATGAAACGAAAAGGAAAAGAGATTTATCGAAATTCCATATGTGTGGGTGTATGACAGAGTACGGTCTCTTCAGGCTTGCACGACGGGATAGCTGTAGCAGTGAGGATTAGAAGCAATGCTTAGAGATAGTGAATTTGTTTGGCAAGATGGGCAAGAATAAATTTCGTAATTTAGTGAAGGGCATAGAAAAGAGGTACGACGCTCCAACAAGGGTCCGATCCTCCCTAGGAAAATTTTGGAGGGGTTCCGAACCCTTATAGAAAGTGTACCCATGCTGTAATGGACTGCATTATAAACACAACATCAATTTGGATTTTCTGATTTGCTTTATGATATTAAAGATGATGTTTAGTGAGTACATTTAAACTTTGTGGCACAGCTATCGAAATATCGTAATTGTCAAAGATGAAAATAAAATTTGAGTCGATAATCGTTTTCGCCGAGTGCCACTTGTGATTAAACGATTTTAGCATATAAAGTAGAGATGTCTTTCAATAACCGACCTATGCGATCTCACAGTTTTTCTAAGGCTCGCTAATAATACTAATTCTTGATCATAAGTACATGTAATGCACTCAAAGTCGGTGGTTCAATACGGTATGGGGTGACCCCCACCGCCTACAGAGTCCAGTCTCTGCGTTGCAACCTGGCAGCAGGTAGGCTACGACTAACTTCGACGTGAGAACTCGGCCCCGGATTTCCGTCCGGGTGCTTCTCTTTAGTGGGAATGCGGAAGAGTTCCGCTACGCTTTTGAAGCAGTCGAAGGAGAAATAGCTCATGGTCTTAGTGAACCACCGATTCGGCTAATAGCAGTAGGATCACCCTTAGAAACGACTGGCTACCACTTACTGCATGTTCAATTAGAAATTTTAGCATTCCTCCCATGCCAAGTTCGGATGACCTATCTGAGTGTAGTGTTGATCAAGCAACAATTTTGACAGTCTGACAGGATAACAGGCACCCTGATCGGATCGACCGTTTGAGAAGGACCGGCCTGAGAGTGGAGACGGAAGTTCAAAGCTGCTTTCGATTCGCCAGCAGCTCCGATTATGAGATGGTACGGTGGCACGTCTCATCTTGGAAGAAGCATAAGTTAGGGTTAATTTTATATAGGATTTTACAGGCATGCACATGGCCAAACATGCATGAATTTGATAACAAGATGACCGACAATCATCGAAAAATCAGGGAAATTGATCTCGTTACAATACATGTGCCTAATGTTATATTACATACATATTTTTGTTGGTGGATATAGCTTATTCAATACATACACGTATATCCAACTTATAGTTTCTAGCTAAACTTTACCTTTCGTTGACTTTCATTCCCCATGTGGCAGTCTTTGTGTAATTACAAGTAGAAGCAAGATTATTCATCTACCTCAAACTCAGTATTTCTGATTATTTATTCGATTAATTATAATCACACCATGTAGACATCTGAGGAAACCAGAAATAAGTAGCAAATCAATAAATATACACGAGTAAGATCCCCGACAATTTCGCGGCAACTTATTTCCGCAGTTTGATGGATGCTTGCATACAATTTTCGAAACAAGACATTTCGGCAATATTGCGACACATTTCGTGGAGGGACTCTCGCACGTGAATCTCGTGAGCACTTACTGTTAATGATGTGAATTGAAAATTTTCCGTCAAAATTTTCCAGAAAATTTTCCATTTTTTTTCGGTGATTGACGTTTTTTTCCTTTGTTTTGGAGACTTATTATAGTCGTTTGAAAAGACTATGTAATATTCAAAGCCCGAAAAGTTCTCTATCATACCTTTATGTTAACTTTTGTAACCTACTACACCTTTTCCTATGTCTATTTCAGATCTTTCCAAATGAATTTCAGACATCAAATGGATTTCAGATTTCTCTAGCTGGACTTCAGATATCTGTCACAAGCTAAACTTTGAAAGGATCTTAAATTCAACTGGAGATCTCCAATTCATGTGGATCATATCTGAAATTCATTTGGACAGATCTGAAATCGGACTGGAACTATCTGAACCATCTGAACTAGAAATAGAGGATGTATATCCTCAGCGAAGACATCAGACAATTCGGCAGAAGTTATAAGATATTTAGATCTTATAGATTATAGATCTTCCTTTTCTCATCACAGATAACTTTAGTGTCCAAATATCTCACGAGTTTACAGTCTTTATATCTTCCGATGTGGTCGCTCATGAATGCTGCGTGGACTGTGTGGAACTATGCATTCCATCTAGAGGAAATCGTTTAGTTAATCAAAAGGAAAACAGCATTATAGGAGCATGTATAGTTAGTGTAACATATTTAAAGATACCTAACTAAAAACGTGCTTTATCTGACATAAATGTTGCGAACTGATTCTTAAATAGTAAAAAATACTAACTTTTGCATGTAAATACACATAGCATATCTCAGATAAAATTGTCAGAATCCTATATTCTAGCCTACATGAATTTTTATAGGAGCAAATAAAAAATCAAGCTCCACCTTTCTGCTAAAGTCCACATTGTTTCTATCGACTTTTGAAAGCGCGGGACGCCGAAGGGCGTCAACTTCTGCATAATTTTAGCGCCAGTAGAAATCTACCTCAAAAGAAAAGGGGATCTTGATTTTTTTCTGTGCTGCTATAATGACTATGATATCCTGCCGTTTGGTCAACTGTGTGAATTACATGTGCTTGTATGTAGGCCATCCTTATTAGGTAGTAGTCTCAAAAGGGTATTTTGGTCTATCTTTCAGTATTTGTATAAATCTCATGGATCCTATTTCATCAAAGTATAGAGCCCTAATCATTGTTTAGGTGGAAGTTGCTTTGAAACCCTTGCATAGATAAATTTAGGAGATAATGAGAGACGAAAGGTCTGATCAACTAAAAACATAAATTCATTATGCTGAAATCACATTTTTTAACTTCATTTAAGTTAGATAAAAAAGAAATACAAAAAATATCATGCGAACAGCGATAACTAAAAATACAATCCCAAGTTGCATCAGTAAAGAAAAATGCCTAATATACATGTAGTCATTTTGCTTTCTATCTTTGACTAAGGATGATTTAAATAAACTAGAGCTATAATTGAAAATTTACAGCTCTAATCATCGTATTATGGTGTTATACTGAGTGAGTGACAACTGATTTGTCAATAAAGAACATTTAACGCCCTTGATTCCGCGACCGCTTCCTATGGTAGGTTCTAATCATTGTATTTGACACACGTGCTGAAGTGACAGCAAGCAAGGTTGTACCTAGGGTTTTGGGTCTACCTTGGGTAAGTGATACAAAACTTTGGTTTTCTATTAATGCTTAATATATACAGATCAAGTTACAAAATTTTTATATTTTGATTTGAAACTTAGGAGAGCTACAGGATAAGAGCATAAAGTTTTGATATTTTATCAAATGTCCACTGGATTCACAGAATATTTCAAATGTGAAATACTTGTGATTATTAGCTATTTCATTCTGAGCTTGACAATAACGCGCATTGAAAGTTCATACATATTGTATCTACTGTAAGTTTACATCAGGGCTGTGGAGCCGGAGCCGAGCGGGAGCCGGAGCCTTAAGGAGCCGATGGTTTTGGTCAGAGCCTTTAATGTAGCCTCGCAGTAGACTGGTTGCAGGCTAGGCCAATTTATATTTAGCCAGTGGGGGAGATCTTTATCTAATTTAACCAATCCTGGCTATAACTTTATTTTATCTTTCAGAGATAGTCAATTCATTAAAAAATATATGACAAGTATGTTATTTGTCATTATATTAGGCTATTATCATTCTTATCATTAACTTAAGTCGTTGCTTGTTAATGAAAACTAATTTGATGATTGTAGCAAGCCTCTAAAGGCCACACCGTTATCCAAAAAACCCGTCCAACGGATCCAGGATAACCAGCATAGACAGAACCTGAATTTGAAGTCGGAGCCGAGCCGGAGCCGGAGCCGAGACGGAGCCTTTCACATCAGTGTCGTGGAGCCGGAGCCGATGAGATAACGCATCGGCTCCACAGCCCTGGTTTACATGTCTTTTGATGCATTTGTGCATATTGAATTTTTATATATTTCGCATATTTTACATCTTCGCACCCTTAACTTTCTGCGATAGCCGACATTTATCCAAAAATTATAATCATTCCCATTTCGCATTCTAAATATGTTTAAATAATTCTAATAGTTTAAATATGTTGCCCTTGGGCTTTGAGAGCACATAGTCCTAGAATTTTGCCTTATTCGACAAGTAGTACAGTAAAATTAGACTAAATAAAGGCGTAACCCGGACAAAATTAGGAGAAAGCTGAAACTTGGTGTACTTAAACTTCATGCTGTGTTAATGACCGTGTCCAAAGTCCCAAGAGATGCGTTGTGTGCTTTTTGAGTAATGTTGTCCTAAAGATGCCAACTTTCATTGTTCTGTCCACAGTTTTCTCTCTCTAAATCAAGTTATTTTTATCACATGATTGGTGAATCATCCTATGCGTAACAGCCATCGTAGCGATGTCGCTTGACGTTCAACGGGAAAGGCTCTATCAGCTCTCTTCTCATTGGTTCCTCTGATGGAATGATGTGAATGCAATGTCCAATGCGAAGCTGCTAATTGAGCGCGGGAATTTGATCTGCTACAGATTTCGGCTTTCGATCATCTGTTTCACGTGCATTTGATCTGGAATCATTATTATAAATCATATAGGGCATGTAAATTGTAAATCAATGACATTAGCAATACATAATCAAACATGACATGTATATTTTGTGGAGATTCTCTAGATTTACTGGATATCGCTGATTTTATCCCTTTTTTAAAATAAAATAAAAGAGGAACAAAAAACACTTTTCAGTGCGGCTCCGTATATTTTTCTGGTGAGAGGTTAAAAAATAATAAAATAGTTCAGGTCACACAAGATCTTTCGGCCTTCAGCCTTCTTCACGGTGTGTTGGAATCTGATATTTATTGGATACTGTAACTGTTAGAAGAGGCATTGCGAATATTATTGAACTAAGTAATAGCAAATGTGATGGAATAGGCGAGGCTCTTAAAAACGTTAGTGAAATCACGGTTCATATTGAATGCAGGAGAAAGTACACACGCCATGTTGATAGAGAGAGAAGTAGAAGTCCAACAACTGCGCCATCTAAAACGGGTAGACCCGCTACTGTTGCACGATTAAGATCGACAAGCAAAGCGTTGTTTAATTTTCAAACAGATTGTCTATTTTGCGGTGAACTTGCAGTAGCTGACAATTCAAAGCATGCCGTTCATAGAAGAAGAAAAGTGCGTCTGGCACGCACCTTGAGTATAAGAGACACAATCTTAAAAAGAGCACGTGATCGCCATGATGAATGGGGCAATGATGTTCTTCAAAGAATTTGCCATGTTATTGATTTAGTGGCCTCAGACGGTCGTTACCACCACGACTGCTACGTTCAGTTCACAAAAGAGAAAGCCAAATGTGAGTCAGGTAGGCCTGAGAATAGCGTATCTGCAGGTATCTTTCATAAGTTATGTGAATATATTGACGAACATCATGACTGTCAATTTACTATCCATGAGTTGCTTAGCATTATGGCAAGCTTTACTGATGCAAATGAATTCGTTCATTCCGAGAGACATCTAAAGAGGAAGCTTCTTGAAGTCTATGGTCCACGTATTACTATAACTGAGATCCCCGGCAAAGTAAACGTTCTCATGTTGAAAGACACAGCGCATAAAATTCTTTCAGACAAATGGTACACTGACAGAGATTTAGACGAACAAAAAGAGCGCGAAAGAATTGTGAAAGCTGCAGCAGCGATAATTCGTGAGGATATTCGCCAAATGTATTTAGACTGCTCAAAATACCCAAATGCGGATGAGATAAACGCAGATGATAGTCATCTGATTCCCAACTCATTGCGAATATTTACCGACAATATCTTGATCAGCAAATCTATCAGTAATTCACCAAATGTCATTCGTAGGCGTAAGACAATTAACCATGCGGTGATGTTCGCTTGCCGATCTAGATCATTCATATCACCATTGCAAATTGGTTTATCTGTTTTCCCACACAGAACCTATGGGTCTAGGCTTCTCATTGACATCTTGTCGGGTATGGGATTCTGCAGCTCATACTGAGAAACCATGAAATATCAAGACTCAGCCATGGTCAACTCAATTCCAAAAATAAGTGAAAGTGGCTTTGTTCAATTTGTATTCGATAATGCTGATGTCAATACACAAACATTAGATGGAATGGGAACATTTCATGCATTGGGAGGTATTCGATGCGTGACTCCTTCAGCTGCCGTAAGTGTAGGCACTGATATTCCACGAATTACCAAAGAGACAAAGACCAAGTCTAAGAATGAAATACCAATTCACCATTACAGGAAACCGAAAGTTTCAGGTCCCTCAACTATCTTTGTCGAGGATCTAAATGTCCACGCAGCCACTGAATACGCTATAAAGAAATCCCAGGCGTTCAAGTTTGACATGTTATGGATCCACAATATAATACCTAAAGCTGATACCGGAAGCTCAGGAGTTGGTTGGAATGGCTATATGCAAATTGCAGTTGACGACGGCACGATTTGCAGTACCAGTCGAGGGATGGCAGTTCCCTTCATTAACTTGGAACCTGGAAACTTGACTACCCTTTTCTCGGCTCTCAGATTCGCGGCAGAAGAATGCACAGCTAAAAAGAAATGCAGCATTGTCACATTCGATCAACCTCTTTACTTGAAAGCCGTTGAAATCACTGCGTCCGCTGACAAAAATGATATCTTATCCTCTGTCATACAGATTGTTTCATAAAAAATGGATCACCCTTAAACATCGCCTTAACTTCAACTTTGTCTAACTCCGCCAAACTTGAACGAATTTCTCTGAAATTTGGAAGATATGTCAGTTGTGCTTACTAATATCATTGTTGGAAATTTCAAGCATGAATATTAAGTTTTTTTCCTGTTATAGATACAAAAGTAGTAGATAATTTGATCTTCATTTAGCAATGTTACACAAAATCATACCTCACTCTTATAAAATTACATTTGTTTCCTTTGTTATGTAATATGCTGTTCTACAAGCCAAAAGCTATCAAGCAAAACAAAAATAAAGAAAATCGGTCAATCAGAGCCAGTATAGCACCATTATTCATCAACAATAATGTAACTGCTACATGTGATTAACTGGATTTCATGTTCCATAGCTTCCTGACTTCGTTGCGGTGGTGTTGGCAGCACTCCAGATTGCTTTCAGCTAGAAATCTATCTCTTACCGGTTGAAAACAATACAAAGCACAAATGAACAATAACGAGATCACATTCACAAAAGGCAAAGTGTCAGCCTTGCTAGAACTAGGCTTTTCTTTGCGAGCTACAAGCAAGCGACTAAATGTCCCTTACACAAATGTGCATCGATGGCATAATGATGATTTTCGACTCTGTCGTAAAGAGGGCTCTGGCCGTCCACGCAAAACATCCAAACGTAGAGACCGCCTAATTTTGAGATTTGTTAAAGTTGATCCAAGTCTCTCGTTAACTGAGATGGCTGCACTAGACTCGTCTATTTCTAAGTCCACTATTCGTAGAAGACTTATTGAGTCGAATTTCAAGAGCTGTAAGAGGCCTTCTCAGATCGAATTATCAGATCAGCATACAAAAAGACGTCTCAGATGGGCAATGAGTCATTGTCACTGGCGAAATCAATGGGATCGGGTTGTCTGGTCTGATGAGGCATCAGTCCGTCTGAAGGATTAGGGCTTAGGACATTATCTTGGCCAGCTCGTTCTCCTGATCTGAATCCCATAGAAAATGTATGGAGTATTCTAAAACGTAACGCTCGTCGTTCACTGCTACCTACAGATGGCGTATCACAACTTACGTCACTGTTAAAAAGAGAGTGGAGAAAGTTAGATCAGTCAAAAATCAACGATATCATCGAATCAATGCCTAGACGAATTGGTAATGTCATTGACAATAAGGGTAGGGCCACAAAATATTAGCTTCTTAAGAACCGTTACTGTATCATAGCTTATCAGATTATATAAGGACATTTAAATATATTAGGGACATGAAGTAACATGAAAAATGCTTTCTGTATCATACTTATGTTTTATTTAGTCAAATTTTAGGATGATCCAATTTTTATGAAACGGACTGTAGTTCGTTTAGGAGGCTTCCATCTGCTTATGTCTTACTTATGAACGATAGGATATATCATGGAAGGAAGTGGCATTGAAGAAATGTGGCAAACAGTTTATGCAAAGAACAGCATATATCAAATGATGTCTGGTCATGCATACGAACGATCGATTCGGGCTCATTTACTTGCGTATCAGTTATTGGTTATACTGATCACATCAAATTTCTGTTACTTTCGAACGGACTTTCTTGAAGGATTACATAATTTATCAGAGAACGCTCTGTTAAGTAAGATAGCAGGTAAAGAAGCATGCTCATCCCATGATCTGACATTTTTCGCTCAAAAGTTTGAATCGGTTATTGATAACCTCTCATGTTCAGATCGCACCTCCAAGCTTTGGATTCAGTATTTGAAACAATTGATGTTGGTGATGCAGTTTATCAGAGCCGAGCGATCAGGGAACTGGAATCTTCACCTCCACACCGTCAAAGAAATGCTGCCATATTTTCATGCTGCAGGGAGGAGTGCAGTTAGAGCCTGCGCAATGGGGGTGGACCTTATCAGACAACCAACTAAGTCCAATTCTGACTCTGTCACTTCCAGCCCCTGAAAAGGTGCTAGAGATCATCTCTTGCAAATGCAAGATATTATGCGGAAAAGCATGCAGTTGTCGAAAACTGGGTTTGCCGTGCTCAGTTATGTGTGGTCATTGCCTGAGCAACTTCTGCCTTAATGCACCACACATCGAAGTTTCAAGGGAAACGACATCAGAACCTCAGGACACTGTGGATGATGAGTGAATTATGAATTTTCGATTATGATGACATTGAAAGCAATCCTTAATAATGACAATGGACTTGATTTCCCCAATAAAGGATTTCTATTGTGAAATATTGACTTGTTCTTCTTTTTTAATGCATGTACATTTCATTGAGATCATATTTTATGAGTTTGAAAAATATAAGTAGTATGATGCGTATTATTGTACTTTTTCTAATTTTTCTCGAAAAGCACACAGTATATTTCTTGGGACTTTTAACCTAAAGTTGAACACGTAAACCACTATCGATATGCAAAAATCCAGCTTTCTCCTAATTTTGCCGGGGTAAAAATCTAATTTTCCTGCACTAAAGGGGTAACAATAAAACTTTGCTTACGGCTTCTAGAGTTAGATACCATTACCCTTAAAGGCTTATGTAGCCGATAGCGCGGGTTCCTTTTCTATTGACAGTTGTAATAGAAAAGGGTGTTTGGGTCCATACATAAATCTTCATTTTTCGTATCAAACACCACTAGAAAAGCTTTTCTCATAGATTTAAGTGGTTCTTTCGATTGCAAATCCAGCTTTGTAATCTATCTCATTTCTTGCAGCGAATGCGGGTTCCAATATGTTGGCAAAACCACCCAATCTCTAAATGCAAGGTTGAATGGTCACCGTCACCATGCATCCTCAAAACCCACTACTTTCCTTTATGAACACTTTAGGCAAGATGGTCATAATTTTTGTAACATTAAATTGCAAATTATAGACCATGTAGATTCCAACTTCTCTGATAATTCTGACCTTAGGGATAGGGAGCTTCTGAAGAAGGAGGATTTTTGGATTAAAACACTATGTACAATCTTCCCACTTGGCTTGAACGATAGAATTCAAGGTTTTGGTTGTGTCTCCAAAGGTTCCTTACATAAGCAGTACTTCTCTTCTCCGGTCCTTAGAAGACGTAGAGGCCATGGGATTCACAGTAATAAGATAAATGTCTTGACTAAATGCTTGGAGTCTCTCTACGATAAAATTAATAGCCTTTGTTTTTCCAACATGTTTTACGAATTTTACATCACTTTGAAATCTCTTAGTCGTACCACACTTAAGCAACTTCTTGCTTTTGCTCTTTACCAAGCCGGGTACCTGCTCGTATCTAGTCGAATCCTTCTGTTCGAGATTCTTAAAAGTCGAAGGTTCCGTTGATAAGGTCGACATGGAAGTTATTATTATCCGATTTGAGTGCAAAGAAGTAGATATCTTAAAACTATCTTCCATTTTAGCTGATTCACATGTTAACAGTATGTTGCCTAGTCCAATTCGTAGTAAATGTCCACTACAGGTTTTCTTCAAATACACCACCCCTATTGGTCGGAAGCTCTTCAATTACAACCAGATCTTGAAGAATGCTTCTATTGATGAAATCAGAGAATTTATTAGCAAGCATTGTCTTTGTTCTGATTCTATCTTCTGCTACAAGCCCGCTTCACACGTGGTTACTGGTGACTTGAATATTATATCCAACCCTAAACTTATGGATTTGATGGCGCACCAATTATAGAGAGCCTATTCACAAGTCTTGGGATTTTGTTAGAGTCAGTGTTAAAAATGCATTAGTTGCATTTATTGAAAAGTCCTGCAGAAAATACGCCCTTAAGAATTCTGACTTCCAGGATTGGTCGGAGGCTGTCCTTAAGATAATTAAAAATCGCATTTCCTTCCTAAGTTCTAGCTTTCCATCTTTGCATTCGCACCTGGTACTAAGATCTAAGGAGTGTAAAAACATCATCTCAAACTTTCAGAAGAATTACGTCATTACTCCGGCGGATAAGGCCGTCAACAATTTTGTCATTGTGTGTAGGAAGTATTACCTCATTATCCTCTTGAACGAACTAGGCTTTGACCTTAGAAGTTTCAATGCTGTTGGTAATCAGACTTACGCACCAGTAATTTCTTCCATTAATGACATAATTGCCGAACATTGCACCGCCCTCAAGGATTCCTTTGGCATAACGGTTAAAGATGAGTTTATGGTTTTACCTAAACTTTTCTGGATACCTAAATTGCACAAAAATCCGTATAAGAGTAGATTCATAGCTGGTGCCAGGAGCAGTACTTCCAAAGATTTGGCCATACTTGTAAACAAAGATTTGCAATTGGTCCGGGACAAGTTTAGTAGCTATTGCCTTTCCATCAAGCATAATTCAGGTGTGAACGCCTTCTGGAGCATTAACTCTTCTGGGGAATTCCTTGACAGGATGTCGGGTTTGAATTGCCACTCCTTACAAGTATATGATTTCTCCACACTCTATACGAATCTTAATTTAGACCAGGTTATGGAGTCCTTGAAAGACTTATGTGAGTTAAATTTTAGCAGTTCCAAGAGCTTTATTTGCATTGGCTATTATAAAACCTTCTTCTTGAATAAAAAATACAGAGGGTATCACTGCTGGTCCAAAACCCAATTCCTTAATGCAATAAGTTTCATCCTGGATAACACTTTTGTCACTTTCGGGGGACTTGTCTTCAAGCAAATTCGAGGCATACCTATGGGTGGGAATTCCAGCTCGCTCTTAGTTGACCTTTTTTTAGCTTACAGGGAGTTTAATTTTGTGAGGGGACTCCTAGCGAGTAAGAGATTTGGCTTAGCCAAACTTCTCTCTCGTACCACTAGGTATGTCGATGACACTTGTGTGTTTAACTTCAAACATTTTGATAAGATCCTTCCTCAAATCTACCCGGTAGATCTCTTAGCTAGCAGAAGCGGAGACAATACATCATAGGTTTACCATAAGGTTGATGAGTTCAGCTTCCAGTGGTGCTGTATACTTTCCCCGAGAGTAACATGCCTTTGAACTCTGGCTTAAACATCTTTGCTGCCCAACTCATCAGGTTCACCAGGATTTCTTCTGATGCTTCCGCCTTCACATCAAGAGCTAATGGCATTTTTGATATCTTTAAAGGACGAGGTTATAAGAATAATTTGGTGGTTAATTCTTGCATTAAGTCCTTCTCCAAGAATAGGTTCCTTGTTTTTAAGTTTGGTTGTTTTTCGCCCCGCCAGATGCCATTTATCATTGGCATGTTGGGCTAAGAAAACCTCTTCTAGTTTCAAGTGCGTCCTTTTGTCCTAATATATTAAAAAAAATATTTTTGGTTATGTTCTGCTATGTTTCCTCAGGCTTGGAGAGACCTTCCATATCGTACATTCGATATGGCTGGCCTGGCCCCGCCATGTGGTATAGGTTGGAGGTTAGGGGCCGAAACCTTGCTTCATGCAGCCACATGGTTCCTCCCTGATGACTCCATACATAGCAAACTTAATTTTGGTTTTTTAGGTTTCTAATTTTCACCTTTTGTTATTTTTAGTTAGCTTCTCGTCAGGTCCATGATGAACTCTTATTTCAGTTCTTATTGATAAAAATAAAATCTTTATAAGTATTAATTTATTTCCCTTACCGTCTTCAGTTGAGTAGACTTGCCTTTATACGTATTTCAGTACCTGCTCTATACTAGAGTAGGTTACTCTATGTTGGCAGTATTAATTTATATTCATTCGTTAATTTACTTTTCTTTTCTACTTTAATTTACTTTTCTTTTAATTACCTAATTATTTACAGGATTCTCCACTAGGGTAATTGTTTAACTTTGGCATCTTCCGTTTCCTGGATCCTTCAAATTTTTTTGACCGTGTCGTGTCTTGATTTGTTTAGTCATTCACTTACTGCGCAGCTATAATATTTATCAAGCTTGTTTATATTTCTGAATGATAAAATAAAAAACAATTGCTATGAGCAATGTGTAACTCAATCATAACTAAATCAAAGATCCTCAATTAGTCAGTATATCAGTGTAGGTTAAATTAAAAGAAAACTTTATGACGTAATACATGTACTTAGGCTACTAATTACATTAATTATTGCAATAATAAATCGTTTCCCTGTGGTAAGGGCGACTTCTGCTCGAGGTCGCACGATCGGCCAAATCGACTTTCTGCCGACGTTGGTAGACAGTTGGCCAGTGAGTCGGTGGCCACTGATATGCTGACGGTTGGCGAATGGTCGCATTGCGATCCAAAGCCGACGTCGTCTCACAGTTGGCCAGTATGTCTGTGACCACCAATTTGCCGACCATTGACCTGACGTTGGCTCATAGTTGGCCAGTGAGTCGGTGATCACCAATTTGCCGACCATCGATCTAAAGTCAAGCATGCGGTTCGAGGAGCAATAACTAGTTAGTGTCATGAAAAGCCGTGGCCAAATAGAGTTAAATCCATGCAAATTGAGTGAAATATTACACTCTCTTTTAGGCATTTAACCCATTTAAAGCCGCCTATATAAATATCGACAAATTTTCTATAAAAACGGTGGTAAGTATTTCAGAATGGTATTATTAAGAATAATTTATGATGAACAGTTCATTACAATAATCCTTTCTTGGAAATTAAAGCCGTAACGATTTCGTTACGATGGCGTCATATGATGTCAAAATATACAAAAGCATGTTTTTTCAAATGTAGCTTATGTATTGCTCTAACAATTCCTGCCGAAGTAATGAGTCATAGCTTCATCATAAAATCACATTTATTGCTTAAAACTGCATTTAAAAGCTTTTTAAATAGACTTTGCATGAATTATAGGAATCCTCGATTCTGATAGGTTGTCAGAATATTCATGGCCCTATATCTCGAAAGCAGCTAATAGATGATTTACGCCACTATGATTTTTGAAATCAGCGTATCAAAAAGTGTGAAAAGCTGCCTCATCCTACATGTACGTCGTCAAATTTTTTGTCACTTGATCATGCTTCCTGCCACCCGTGATCAGTTTTGAAGAAAATTGATAGTAGGCCCTACTCACTACAACTTACTTCATTTATCTTACTGTTGTATTTAACATTTGTACATCATATTACGCCAATGTAACTAAAACGTTACGGTTTTAAAAAATGACGTGCCGTGTCTTGAATGAATATCCGAGGAAGTATTGATTGCTATTTTCGGTATTTGATGGATAATGAGATCACACAAATCACATGGACAGTAAATTGCATGTGGACGTTCATGCACTGAGTCTTTCAGTATTTAAGCAGATTTTAAGCCCATTTTTTGTCTAATTTCGTGATAAAATATATCCAATAAAAAGTGTTAATTTTTGAATTGGCCATTGTTTACCTGAAAATATGCGATAAACATGCATGGTAATCAAAATATTGTGTCATATGTCGCAAGCTGGAGAAGACGGCAGATTCCGAAAAGTGCTCTAACGAAAACGTTACACTGGCGCTAAATGGGTTAATGTTGAGACATTTTTAACATCATTTTGCCTGAAGTTGCTGATGAAACTAACTATCCTTCGTCCTTGTCTCCAAATGGTTAATAGTTAGTTTTATCAGAAACGTATGAAATAATGTTGTCAAAATATAATTCAAAAACCATTAGCGCATCCGTGCATATTTTTGAAACGCGGTGAGCAGTATCTGTTCTTTGATGATATTTTACCAAAGTTGCATAAATTTGCCTTCATTTTACCAAAGCTTTTTATTACACTTACTACATATTGTTGTTCTAACTACATGCTTGACTTGGATTGATCGTCGACACACTGGTGGTCACCGACTCAATTGGCTTGCCCTTCGTGAAACCCCATGGCACAGACTACAAATTAGAATTACCAAGTTAGGAAATATACACTTACCTTGTTATGATTGTCATGTGTTCTGGAGTCGAACTCCAAATGGACTCCAAATGGTTGTTTTGAGATTTCATCGCGATAGGTTTTGTTTGCTGAAGATATGATTTCAACAAGTACATTTTCGGTGTATGTGAGATTCATTCATAAATTATTCTACAATTACAAGAAAATCCGTTAAAGAAAACAATTTCAAACATCCCGGAAGGCCACTTATGTATCTTGTTCAGGTTTTTCATTTTTCTGTGACTTTGGATAAGGAATATTTTGTTGTTTAAGTCTTAATGGCGAATTTTAATAACTTTCTTTTCAATATCTATATTAAACTTCCATCACACTTTCTCAGAACACTTTCTCAGACGGGCGTCACGCATCCTTGACGTGTTGTCTAAAAACAATGATTGCGATCATTTCCTAATCACGTGTACATCCCAATGTACATCCTTTGGGCCATAAATAATCTAGATGAGTTAAAATATATCAACTATCGGGCATAAATAGTGTCTATTTTCGAGGTGATCATTTTGATCACCCTTTGTCTTTTAAAGGTGGAAAGTTACCTTTGTATCTTAAGGGTTAAAAGACTTTGGAACTGCTTTTTTAAACTTAAGGAAGTATTTCACTGCAGAGACTTAGAGGGCCAGACATTTTTTATCCAAATTCGAGGAAAGTCCATGCATTCGACTTCTAATTTTTATTCTTTAGCCAGGCCTTTCAGTCACTAGGAGGTCAAGATAGCCGAAGACAGCTTCTTGAAGTGACTAATCAAAAGGCCTCGCAAAAACAATAAAAATTGGAAGTCGACAACATCTCTCGCTTCCGGGCTTTCCTCAAATTAAGGAAGTATGTTTCTCTTACCTTTTCAATGAATGTCTACTTTTATCTACATGTAATTATTTATTTCAGCGCATCGCAAAACTGGAACAACTGCATGCATCCTCTTATCTGATGTGAATGAAATTTTTCCACTATCCAGTTGTATATTGTGTATGAGTCCTAGCTGTTGCTATGTTAATACATGAAAAGTTTCATTATTAATTGTTTTGTAAATTTCATCGGCAGCAACTGCGGGAAGCGCACTGATCTCAATGATGTTGTCATATTTAGCACACAGCTTGCTGGGTGAAACAATCCAATTCTAAGCAATTAATATTAAACTTCGCAGTTTATTTATAGTGCTTATGCTAGGCAGAACATTGACAGCCTACGCAGCACCACACGAGGTAATTATCATAAAACTTGGCAGTTTATCTATGGTGCTTACTAGGCAGAACATTGGTTGACTACGCAGCACCACACCAGGCAATTATTATAAAACTTTACAGTTTATGTATGGTGCTTACTAAGCAAAACATGGACAGCCTACGCAGCGCCATACTAGGCAGTTATTATAAAACTTGGCAGTTTATCTATGGTGCTAAACTACCTATTAAGCATAGCATATTTTTTTACTCGGGTGATGCAGATTTGTAAAAGTTAAGTCATAGGCCTAAGTCTTCAAGTTTTTCAACCAACAAGCGGTTACTTTTCTAACTATCGTATTGTGAAAATGCTGAGGTGTTCAAGCCGCGAGATAGAACTGATGTTTTCGCACTCACACTATTTCATCAATTTTAAAAATACTATTTCATTTCATTGTTTCCCAAAAGACGCTGAAAAATTCAGGAAAATATTGGTTGAAAAATCTTCGAGAATCTTAAGAGGGAATTCGGAATCACATAATATTCAAGAACATCTACTCGCACAACAACTTATTAAATTTTTTATTTCTTTTGCTCCCAGTTGATTCAATTATAGCAACTCCATTCTAGAAAAGTTGTCTGATATCAAAGAACTCTACTATATCGAAAAGCCAAGACAGTTAAAAATGGCACATTATTATGTTGTACAACAAAGTTTTGGCTTCAAATGGAACATAGAAAAGTTCAGCTCTTTTAACTCATTCTTTCTTTCACGAATTTGCCATTCAAGCACTGGAGCAATACAACTTCATTGACATTTTGGTAGCGCTCCAAATTTTCCGTTGTTTTATTGACATGATTAATGTATAGACTCCAACGATAAGACTTCATAAACGAAGTGAGCATTCCGATCTCATAAAATTAATTCAAAATTGTAAACTTCATTATCTGGAACGTTTCCTTGTTGTCATGCTAGAAGCTTGGGTGGTCTCAAAATCTCGTAGCTTGAGTAGAGCCATTTTACGACATGATCCAGTCCATCAAAACCCTTTGAGTGTAATTAATGTTTCATATCTTTTTGTCGTTATAAGTATGTCCTCTTCGGACAAATTCATTCGAGTGCCGTTTCAGCTGGTATCGACAGTCTTCATGTGGAAAAAATTTGATATCTATAAAGGATGTAACTAATGCAAAAAGAGCAAAATGATTTCCTTTCTAAGCATTCTGAAGTGTCCCAAAGCTTTGAACGCTGCTGCTGATCGCTCAGAATCAATTAATTTGGATTTTCTCGAGATTTTTTACAATCATGCCTGAACCCACAAACTCGGACTTAAGAAGAACGTCATTATATGTAAAGCTTAGATGGATTTATGGTCAGAAGAGTCGTCATTAAAAATTGTAGTCCTTCGTGTTATTTGATTCTAAATCAAGTGAGAAGAGACCTCGTCCGACACTGCTTCAACGTAGATGAGCAGGATTATTTGCTGTATTTTCTCGCGATGGTTTGATTGTACCAACAATATGTCTGATGGACATAACCATAAAAGCCTGGAATTTATTGAAAATCCGTATAAAGAAAGCCCGAAAAAATCTTATCCACAAGAACTAATACAAAATTTTCGAAAAACTGCTTTGCATTTGTTGGCAAGAACTTTCATCGCGATGATTTGAAATTGGATATCCATTTCAATTTTCTGTACTGAAATGATTCGTCAATTGTTGTATGAAAAATTACACATCAGTATGGAAATCTGGATGTATAGGCTATCCGACCAAAATCTGTATTCCAGAGGTGCAGAAGTCGTCTAGCAAATTCTCATGTATTTTCTTGAAATAAGCGATCGATTTATACAAAGTTGTTTGTTAAGAACAATTGATATGGATGGCTCCGAAAATTCTACAACTTCAGTCGATGGCTTAATGCACGATCTATCCTCTATCAAAACCATAAGTAAAGCTCGTGGAATGATATAAAGAAGCATTCATGCGCTAGTTGTGCGAGTAGATGTTCTTGAATATTATGTGATTCCAAATTCTCTCTTCAAATTCTCGAAGATTTTGCAGCCAATATTTTTCTGAATCTTTCAACGTCTTTTGGGAAACAATGAAATGAAATAGTATGATTTTTTTTTTCGATTTGTGTTATACAATTTGTGCTACAACCATCGACAACACATGTGAAAGTCACTTTGACAAAGTATAATCGTGATACTTGACAATCAACTGTCTTCAAAATATCGGTAGTGTCTCATCCCGATATAGAATACTATATAGAAATCCATGGTTTTTGATTGCAGAAAAATGTCTATGCTTTGTTAACCTGCCACGGATTTCCAGGGATAGGGATGGCTATGAAATTTAACCAAATCTTTAGATATCAGAAAAACATTACAAGATAATCCGGCATAGTTTAATATAATAAAGATAAAACTATATTTAAAGATAATGGCTTTTAAGCCTACACTTGAACATGAAACAATACATATATAATAAAGTATGCCAGATCATTGCATAGTTGCAGAATCGTCTGTCAGAATCCCTGTATATTTGATAAAATTTGTTCCCAGGGAAAATCTTGGAAGAGAGGGATTTCATCGCGGACATCTATGGTCCAGATAATCTGGTATACTTTATAACGGATACAGGATAGCTATACGATTCTCTGACATAGCTCGTGAAATTATTTGATATATCCCTCTATATCCCAGAGAGTCGCATAGCCATCCTCTCTCTATTGCAAAGTATAGGATATGAAGTCTAAATATCATCGTTCATACGAATTTGAAAGGATTTAAAATTTACGATTCTTACAGAGGTGTTGTATGCAATTGTCATATTGCCAAATTTGCAATAACAATGTAGAGGCAATATTTTCAAAAACCTGGACGTTCCAGTCAACATTAATCAAATCGCTGCATTTTCAACATCGACGCATTATGCTTTATCTGTAAGTAATATTATTATTTTATTCACAGTATGCTTGTAATGATTAAACACTGAATCTGCTGAAACTTTTTAAATACTAAAGATTAATTAAAGAAATGAATATTTAGTGAAAATGATTGTATAAATAAATGACCGATAAATCTTAGAACAATGGGGTTTAGAAATCAAGGTTTAGCCGTTAAGTGCCTGAGTTATGATTTTTGTGTAGGTCCCCAAAGATAGTGCTTCTTAAACAGCTCTGACAAGAGTTCTGAGAAAAGTTAGAAACAGCCATTTTAGCTGAGCAGGACAATGATTTGTTGATTTTTGTCTTTTACAATTCCATTTTAGCTTTTTTCACACTGACTCTCATCATGGAAAAATCTAGCTTTTCCTCTTATAACGGGATTACAGAAGCATTTTCCACAGAAAGTTATGAAATCTGTAATTTCATGAGCAATGGCGCCATTAATGAAATTACAGGAGCATTTTCCTCAATAAACCCTGAAATCTCGCATTATTTCATGAGCATGTGCGCCATTAATATATTTTCATGCGCATTTTCATGAGCAGTTGCTCTGTTAATGAAATTACAGGTGAATTTCTTCAATAAAGTCAGTTCACATTCAATTTCATGAGCAAGTGCGCCTAATTTGCCAACTCCATTAGACACTCTTTGAAAACTTGATTGACGAGGAAGATCTTACATTTCCTCTCAGGTTATAATGGCTATCTCCAATAATAAATGAGCAAATGCTCCTGTAATATTAGCGAAAACGCTCCAAATTGTCAAATAATTTACAGAAGCAATTTCTCATGTAATTACATGAGACTTTTCTGTAAGGGAAAGTCAACAAACAACACAAGCAAATAATGAACTCTTGTGCGCCGCCAGACACATTTGTCAAAGATAAAGCAAGATTCTGTTGCCTTCTTGGCTGTTCTTCTCTTTATCTAGTATTGGTTAATAATGTATCGACCTGGACCATCCTCTATCGTATGTGCGGTTGTAATTGTAGGTTTTTATCCCAAGAAATCTTTCAACTGTTGAAATATTGCTGGAATTTCCACCAGTACTAATGGCCAGGGTTGGAACAGGCTGCCGACCGGCCTCGGCTAATTTAATTATATCCATATCGACCGTTGACGACATTCAGTCTAGAATAGATTGCTTAGTCAATCATTGCGGCATTCAGTAAACATCATTGTCAAGATAACATATTTGAGAGCATCTACATTCTACATGTATATTTTGTGACATGAATATTGCGAACTGGATTACATATCTAATAATGTATCCATGGAGGAGATCAAGATAGAGGAATGAGGTATCCTCCATGACCCTAACATCGAGACTCTAAGCGAAAAGTTTTTTGAAAACCGCAATTGTTCTGAAGCTAAATTTGTCATTTTACAGCATAGCAATTACTCAAAATGTTTATCCTACATAACTCCATGACGATGCCATGTATTTGCCGAACACGAGATGCGCAACTGGCCTAATAAGTAAAATTTCACTGGCTTACTAATTTCGTATCTCAAATTTTCCCGGGTATGGCTACAACTCTGAATGAGGAATTATGTCGATGTTGAGAGATAATAATAATGGCGTTATTTGCATGTCCTTATGCATTCAGAAATAGCATTGCAGCTGACACAATGAGGAGTTGCACATCTGTTCTATAAGAAAACACAAAAAACAAGATTACGAACTAGACGTGAACTAGACTTGCTGATGATTCCTGATGATATTGGATCAAATGGCGACTGTTCAGGTTTGTTCCAAACTTTCAACTGAGAACTCAATATCTAATTATTCTACATGTAATTAATTTTACATGAAAGTTGAGTGCTGCAAATTAGAACAAAAGGATGAAAGTTCAAATGAATAGCGAAGGATATAAGGACTGGGTCGGATATTGTGTTGAGTGTTTGGCAAGAATGCGGAGTTTACACTCTCAGGCAAAATGGTCCGTATAAAAGGGTCCGAAATTTGTTAGACACATTTTCTGAATTCCACATTCTCTGTAAATTCTGTACCTTGGTGTCAAAGTGACCGAAGCGACAAAATCTGAATTTTACAGGAGACGAAAAAAACTTTCTAAAATTCAATTATCGAATGAAAGCATTCATTTTTTGAACAGATTTGACTCTAATGTTCATACTTCTCAATCGATTACATCTGTATCGACAAGATGACCTTTGTCATGTACTATTATGGATTTAGGTTGATTTGACACGATTTTCTTTCGTATGATGGAGGTTAGGTCAAAATGACATTGTTTGGAAAATCAACATTTATCAAAAATCTGAGCAATAGGTTGGTAATTACAGTATCCAAGACACAATGAAGCTTATAATGTTGCAGCTGTCACTAAATGAAGTCAAGGAATTGAAATTCCTCGGTGAAGTATTCAACGACTTATTCAACTGGGATAGTCATATTTCTGTTATTTGTAAGACTTCCAGCAAAAGAGCATATGCCCTTAGAAGACTGAAATGGCTTGGTGTCTCAGAGAACGAACTGATAGTAGTTTACAATGCTTACATTCGATCGATTCTCCAGTACAATTCAGCCATCTATGTCGGTACTAGCAAGAAAAATAGCAAAAAATTGAAGAGCTAAATCGTCTGTGTCATCGCATCATTTGCGGAAACGAATGTCTGGAGAAGTGTCTTGGTGTGTTTTGAAAGTTCGCCGTGATGAGAGAGCCAGAGTTGTTTTAAAGAAGCAATGCAAGATGTTAATATTCTTTTTCCTTTAATGCCACGCCGCCTGAAATACAGTAGCCACCTTGAATTTCCATTCTCCAAAGCTCATTGACGATCATCATCCTTTGTTCCTTTTTGCACATCTGCTTACAACAAGAAACTACAACATAAGTAACAATTATTTTTTGCGTCCATGCACGTCTGTAAATCAGCGTACGGCTCATGTAACTTTGAATGTCTCATACTATGTAATAACTTGATTTTCTTGATACTATTGTATCCAAAGACAGTATTAGTTGAATTTCCGAAAATTGTCGCTTAGGTCACTTTGACACGAAGGTACAGAATTATTTGTCCAGATGTGACAATAAAATAACTAATTATGTAGATGAACGCAAAGAAACAATCCTACAAAGATGCACTTCTGTATAAAATCTGGATGAGGTCCGCATTAAGGTGGCACAAAGAATGGTCGGAAATAACAAATACAGTCTGCATTTGAGGTGCGAAAGAGAAAACGGATAAGTAGTGTTGTGAGCATATTTCCATGCCGAAATACCTCCTTTGAAAATTGAAATGACAGACAAAGACATCTCAGGTTCATTTTATTGTGGATAAAGTACATACTCGTAATTATCAAATGATTATAAGAATTGGAAAATCTGTAGAAAAATAAACGGTTATCATTTTCATTGGTAATTTTAGTTCCAAACATATTGCAAAGTATTTCATATAAATTGACAAAATAACCGAGGAATTGTAAGACAAATTGTTTTCTTGGTAGTGGTGGAAAGCGGAGAATGGGGCAAGTAGGGTATGGTGAGTAGGTATTTGAAGGTAAGTAGAAAGTAGTAGGACCATTTAACCGACCATAAATTCTTAAATTATTTTTTCCTATAAGTCACTACGTGGACCCTTTGGACCTTCAAAATGGACCCGATAGTAACCTTTGTTAACGGACCTTTGTTAATGTGGACCACATGGTTCTCATACAGTGACTCTCCGGAACTATGCATGCGGAGCCTTTCGTGCCTTCAAAATGAACCCGATAGTAATACGGACCTTTGTTGATGTGGACCACATGGTCCTCATACAGTGACTCTCCGGAACTATGCATGCGGAACCTTTCGTGCCGTATTTCTAGATAGTGTACATGCACTATACGCACCTGATCATTATATATGCGTTATGCTACAGCTCTCAAAGTGTGTCATTCATGAATAGAAAATAATCAGCATATGAATTCAGACGACATGAATCTCTTTGAAACTGATTTCCGTTGAGCTCTTTATTGTCTGTTTTGAGGTCAGATGGACAAATTGTTGAATAACTTGATCACAGCTGTCTACAGCTCACATCAGTTCCACAGGAACGATTCTCTTTTCGGCATTTAAGAATGCCGTTGCATTTAGTCTCAGTCAATGGATTAGCATTCCACGTGCTGCATTTCTACTCGCTAAATGGCTGTGCAGTGAATCTAGTTTTACTGCTTTAGTAACTTGCTCAATTTTTCCTTTCATTTTTACTTGCATCACCATTGAGGCACGTTCGGAAAATACCCCAGTGATGAGGTAACTCACACCGGATCGAATAATTGTTTGAAGGTCACATTCAGTGACTCTTCTTAACTTTGTGCTGACTTTCTCTGAGTGGCAATTGTTTTTTTTGTAGACCCAATATTTTAGCCACGAGTCACATGAAATGAAATTTTCGAAATTTGGGATTTTCACCTCTATTGATGAGAATTTTGAGTTTTATGTTTAATTTGAAAGTTCTGTAGCAAGTGATAGAGATTAACATCGATCTTTGTCCCTCTTTGCCTTGTGTAATTGGCCAAGCGCACGCATTACAGAAATAGTTCGCATCAGAGAACACATGAACTTCAGCGGTCAGACTTCAGACACGCCTGTCAAGTGAAAGTTCGTATCTTTGACTGAAGTTTTCTTAGTGATCAATTCGTCAAATGAAAATATTATTCATACCGCTTAACTCTTCTGACGTTCTGACTGTGTACGTTTGATGTGGTGTCAGTCTTCTGCCTCGTCAAAATTCAGGCTTGAATTGCACTACGTTCAATGGAAAATTGATCCTCTTGCTCCTCGAGACTAGACCTTTTTAACTCTTATTTAAAACAAGTCAACTTTTAATTATAACAAGTCAAGTTCTATTTAAAATAAGTCAAGTTTGATGTTTAATTTGGAAGTTCTGTAGTTTGCCCGTTCAGGAAATGTGGTTGAGTAATTTCACTTAATTGATACTTAGATACCTTTTACCTCATTATGAAGACTAATATTACGTATGTTCTATAAACGCTACTTATAAACACATCTTCATAGTTCAATGACTGAGCGAT
>CAJQUW010012727.1:0-11241 GCA_907163375.1 Prostheceraeus crozeri
ATTTGTACATCACTAAACTATTGTTAATTTTGTGAACATGTTAATTTCAAATTTAATTTGTACTGTGTCAATTGTCTGTTCTGTAAGTGATTGATACGATTTTAGACGCGTGACAATTTTCAGAGATATTGTATGGCAATTAGAGAAACAGCGGTTGTCGATTGCTTCTGGAGTATAAAGCCACACAAGAATTTTTTACATAGATTAAATTCGACACAAGTTCATTTCATGCAAGTTTTCGATTTTTCAATTCATATATACGAATCTTGAATCAAAAATTGACTTGAAGATCACATATTCGCTATTATTGGATTGGTGTTTAATTCTCAAATAGAAAATTTATTTGCATTGGACATGATAAGTCCTTTTGCTCAATGAGAAAAAATATAGTGGTTATCACTGTTTTGATAAACAGAAGTTTCAAAGATGCAATACACTGTCCTATTAACACAGACTACGTCACATTCCGGTATTTAGTTTTCAGGCTGATTAAGGCATTCAATGGGAGGAAATTCTAGTCCACTCCTAGCTGAACTATTCCTCTTACACTGCGACTAAGTTTTTTCATGCAAAATTTGCATAAAAGCAAAGAAATTAACTCATTTCACCACGCTCCGTTATCCACCTACATCAAGATCACACTAGGGACGATTATGATGTGTGGAGTGTCAAATTATAAAACCATCATTTAATGTCGTTGATTCCAAAGAATTTTATCAGCGACCTTGACTGGTGTTTGGCTGGAGAGTAAATGGTGACTTTGGCAAGAAACAAATAAAGAGGGTAGTTTAGCCGGCTTGATGTGAATGCTAATAGAACTAAATCTCACAAGAAGCATTCGTTGAGAATCGTTGCAGTATATCAATCTCAGGTAGATTGACTTCTCTTTCTCTGTGGTGCACTGACTTTTCCCAGAGAGTATGATCTCATTACAGATGGCCCATTCATGTTTTTCGCGTCGCAGGTAGTCAAGATATTGTAGATAGAATTATGCTCGAAGTTACAAGAGATTGAGCGCTGTATTAGTATCAAACAGCACAAAACTATACAAGACACTAAATATCATGAAATCCTTAGCAGGTTATTCTCCGAGCATGACTTGGAGTGAGTGATTATACACAGAAAAGGCTCTCACAAGGGCATAATGAATCGCTTCACAATTTATGGTGCTTTTCTCGGCTCGAAAAAAACCAATTCACTTCACCTCTGTGAATTTCAAGTGAGGCAGCGGACGATCCCTGAAACAAACGACTCACATTTTCCTATAATGCCTGTGCTTTAGGCCATAGGTGAATAATACGACTAACAATGGACTTTTATACTGTAAAGCCATCATAATGGGATGGTGGGCAGTTGAATGAGTGAATACAGAGCGCTTAGCGTGTCTATATCGGGAGATGAGAGAGCTCCCATTGTTAATTAAGTCTTGATGTATGAGGAGAAAGAGACGAGAGATATTGTGTAAAGGCGGATTACATATTTATTTCACACAGCGATTACATCTTTATGGGGATTCGAGGATGAACAAAGTAGGATCTGTTTACTTGTGGGAATCGAAAAGGCAAAGATTGATGTAAGGACAGGATTTGTTTACATGTGAGGCATCCGCAAAAAGCATTACTGTATTTATTGATGTGATGAATTTAATGACAGGATCTGTTTACATATGGGAAAACTAGCGCAACAATTGAATGATATCTGATTTATCTTTGTGACATATCTTTCAAGACATATCATTACCTATTCAGTATTTTGTCAAGTCAGCCACCTAGCATATGTGTGGGACCCCGCTCGTCTGGGTTTGAGTGTTCAGTTAGGGGTCGAAACTCAACTATGACGAGTACCTGCTGATGACTGACGGACTGCAGTATTATGTTTTATATCCCTTAATCGGTAACTGAAGTAGTGGTCGATGTATTGTAATTCAAATGAAGAAATGTGGAATTACATGAAGTACTATATACGGATGAAGAAACTGGCGATAACAAATTCAAGTGAAGAAATAGTGTAATTATAAAATTTTCCATGTGTTAAGATTCTAAGTCTTAGGTATAGTGTGTTGTGGATATAGTTTCATTGCTTTCGGTGTAGTAGAGTGTCATTGTAATTCTATTGTTTACCTCCATTATCCACTTTCCACTTATCCACTTTGTGTAGTGTCAGATATAGTTCACTTGTAAGCAGTGTAGTAGCATCGTTGTAATTTCCATATTTTACCTCCACTTTTCCAATTTTTATTCATCGGTTTCCTGTTGTTTTATAATATCCATTTTTTAATTTCCTTAACCTATGGTGACCATTGTCTTATTCTATTTCCACTATCAGCATCTGTAGTCGGTACAGTATATTAGAAGTCTGTTTTGAACGTGTATACGGCAAATGAGTGTTTGGAATCTATGGTATTAGTATATCAACAGCAAGAATGAGGTCAGCTAGTATTACAAGTCTTAAGATTTCCATTTTTACACACACAGATATTACTCGTGGGCCAAAGCTGATCAATTTTAATTCGTTGCCACGAGAAAGCTACATTGAGTTCTTTTAAGAACTGATTAATCCAATGGTTACAGTAGCATTGCCTTTGTACACTTGCGGATTGGAGAACGCCATTCAGTCCTCCTTAGGACTACTTTAAACTAATAATTTAAATTAGTAGCATTATATTCTATTATAAAGCCGAGAACTGGCTACTGGGATGACTTTCATCATCGTATGAGAATTACTTGGATAGTATGTCTTCAGATGCAGGTGGTTTCACGACCCCGCCGATGTCACTACTGGACCTATGCTAGCTGGCGAAATGCCTAATTTGTCCCACATCTTAATAATTATCATACATAGTCACTTTAGGCGCAAATGCCAATAGATAGCAGGAATTTGAAAGTCCAACCTCGGCAAATTCCTCGCTCTTTTCGAGGCTATGGCAAAATTTTCTCATGTTTTATATGGTACGAAAAGTGTTCAGCGTTAATGCGAAGGAGTGGATAGCGCCCTCTACTTTGGAAACATTAGATTTTGTTTCAGTGGTAGCAATAGATGTCCTTTATTTGCTGTAAATCTTTGAATACCGAAAATTGCTACGAGTACACAACGAAAGTTTCAGTACAGGAACCAGGTTTATATTATCTTCTTGATCAGCCAGGTGTTTTTACTTGTAAAAGTAGAGAATGTTATTTATCTTATATCATGTAGCAGATGTGGAAAATGCAATAGTGTTAGGACATATACAAAAGCAACCGCTAACATTGTAGATTAAATGGTCATCGTCATTCAGTAATTTTAAAAGGTCACTTCAAAACACATATCTTAGCATTGGCACTTTAAGCAAGAATTTCATCATTCTTAACTGATGTTGAATTGCAAATTATTGATCCATGTTGATGACAATATATACATCAATCACCGGAAGAGAATGAAACAGAAGAGCTTCAACCGCAAGGAAGACATTGCATTATCAAGATGCTGGCAATACCTTATAGAGGCTGCGAATACCTTGGGTTTGAATGATACGAGTTTTGGGAGGTGGATGTGTATTCTCTAGCGCAGTCCATATACCAGATGATTCCAATCTTTTTAGTTATCCGATTAGCAGAAACTCACGAAAAAGGAGTCATGGAAAGATAAAGAAAATCGGGTAGAAATAAGCTCAGGTATTATGGAACCTTGACAATACCTAATTCAATAGAAGATTACCAAGATTCTTGTTTTTGAGGACGCTGTAGGGATGTCACATGAGGTTTTATCATCATCTAAAATCTCTCCCTAAAACCTATGCTAAATGGAAGCCATTCTAGGCAAGACAAGGGATGAGGCATAGAATATGATGAAAGAACATTTGTACTAAAAACAAACAGCATATATTCAAAATAAACTTAACCTAGGACTCGGAGAACAAAAATGTAAAAGATCGAGCAACCATTATCATCCCGTTCGAATCTTCAGACAATAGGACTCACTCAATCTCATGTCTATATTACCTGCGTATCACATACAAGTGTGTCTGCAAGCTAATTTCCAAGCACAATTCAAGAACGTTATCCACCCGAAATTATTCTATAGAATTAGATAAAAGCCCACTGCATTGAAGTTTTGCAATTATGGGGCGTTTTTTGAATAACCTAAAGTTTCAGGATGTAATGCACATCATGAAACAATCCGAACTGCTATTGTACAGTAGCCAAGAGGCAATCTGTTTTGTTTACCACACATTATGGCTAGCACGTAATAAACGGGTGATCTGGATATTGTGGATGATGAAATGCGACTTACGTCAAAACTCGGTTCAGTTATTTGGTAGCCATTGGAACACAGAATCCCAAAAGCCATTAGTTAGAGAGTGCCATAACGAACTCAAATTAGTAAAATTTCATTAGATGAGCATATTTACAGGAAAATAAGTAAGAAAGAGAAGCTTGAGGCTACTTTTATTTCTCAGCGTGGAAATCAAGAATCATGTGCACACTGATTAAAGATCGAATATATCTTGCCAAGAACATTCTCGAATTAGATTTCGCTGCACACAGTAATCGACACAAGATTAATTCAAAATGTTGGTAAAAATCTGAAAGAATTGCAGAATGAGTCATAATTACGCCAGTTGATAAAGCATCTAATATTATGCCTTCATTTGCAAAAAGTTTTATCTCAAAAATTCTCTTAGCCGAGACGTTGGGAATTTGATATTTCCACGTCGAACCTATCGGGTAATGATACCTTATGGTCCAGAGCAAATTTTAGCGCAGAATGTAATTGAGCAAACTACACAACAATTTATGAAAAGCGAGTTTAAACTATCTGTCTGTGAAAAAGACAGAAAATTACAAAATTTATTGGATTCCAAATTTCACAAAACTCCATGCAAATTTAGATTCATAGCAGGAGCACGACAAGTGCACTATCGAAAAAAGCTTTTCCATTCAAGTAAATTCAGCCTTAAGTATTGTTGACGTGACAATTTTCAGAGATATTGTATGGCAATTGAGAGAAGCAAACAGCGGTTTTGTCGATTGCTTCTGGAGTATTAATAGTCCACACCAAGAATTTCTACATAGGATTAAATTCGAACATAGTTCATTTCATTGCAAGTTTTTTCGATTTTTTCACACCTTATATACAGAATCTATTTTTTTTTTTTTCTTTTTTGTTTTTTTTTTTTTAATTTTTTTTTTTATTTTTTGTTTTGTGTTGTTTTTTTTTTGGAACGTTTTTGCCATTTTTGGTGATCAAAAAAATTGATTGTAAGATTCACTATTCGCTTATTAAAGGCGATTTGGTGTTTAATTCCTCAAATAGAAAATTTATTTGCATTTGGACATGATAAGTCCTTTTGCTCAAATGAAAAATATAGTGGTTATCACTGTTTTGATAAAGACAGAAGTTAAAAGAAGCATACTATTGCCTATTATCACAGGACCTTACGTCACATTCGGTAATTTAGTTTTAGGCAGATTAAAGGCATTCCAATGGGAGGAAATTCTAGTCCACTCCTAGCTGAACTATTCCTCTGTACACTGCGAATATGGTTTTTATGCAAAATTTGATAAAAGCTAAGAATATCATTTAGCACGCTTGGTTATCACCTACAATCAAGATACATAGTACGATATATGTGTTGTCAATTATAAACACTTTAATTCGTTTTGATTCAAAGAAATTTATCCACTGCTGACTTGTTGGCGGAGAAGAAATGGTGGATAAACAATAAAGAGGTAGTTTACCTTGATGTGGAAAAAATACAAATCTCACAGATACAGGTTGAGAACATTCAGGTATATCACAAGGTAGATGACTTCTCTTTCTCTGTGGTGCAACTGAAACTTTTCCAGAGAGTAATGAGTTCCCATTACAGATGGCCCCTTCTGTTTTCGCGTCGCAGGTAGTCAGATATTGTTAGAATATGCTCGAAGTTACAAGACGCTGTGCACAAAAACTAACAAGACACTAAATATCATTGAAATCTAGAGGTTATTTTCTCAGCATTGACTTGATGAGTTACACAGAAAAGGCTCTCACAAGGCATTAATGAAATACGCTTCACAAATATGCGTCTTTTCTCGGCTCGACAATTCACTTCACTCTGTGAATTTCAATGAGGCACGCGACCAACAAACGAACTCACATTTTCCTTAATGCCTTGCTGCATAGTGTGAATAAACGAACTAACCAATGACTTGTAGGCCATCATATGGGGGTGGGCAGTGAAGAGTGAATTTACAGAGCGAACCTTTAGCGTGTCTTACGGGAGATGAGAGAGCTTTCCCATTGTTAAGTTTGATGTATGAGGCGAAGTTTGTGTAAAGGCGGGATATTACTATTTATCAACACTAGCGATTACATTCATTTATGGGTTATTCGAGGATGAAACAGGATCTGTTTACTTGTGGGAATCGAAAAGGCGAGATTGATGTACAGGATTTTGTTTACTGTGAGGATCGCAAAAAGCATACTGTATTTATTGATGTGGATGAATTTAATGACAGGATCTGTTTAATATGGGAAAACGCAACAATTGAATGATATCTGATTTATCTTTGTGACATATCTTTCAAGAACATATTCATTACTATTTCAGGTATTTTGTCAGGCCACTATGTGATGGGACCCCGCTCGTCTGGGTTTGACGTGTTCAGGTTAGGGGTCGAAACACAACTAGACGAGTACCTGCTTGATGACTCCTGAACCGGGGAGGTTATTTGGTGGGTTGTGACTGAGAGTTGTGGGGGGTGGAGGTAAGTTTTTTGGTTTGTGGGAGAGTTATTGTGGTGTGTGGATGTGGGGGTGTGATTGGGGTTTGAGAGTGATCGGGCTACTATTTGAGCGGCGAGTGGGTTTTTTATATGTGTGGTTTGTTAGGGGTATTGGACGAGACTGCAGTATTATGTTTTATATCCCTTAATCGGTAACTGAAGGTAGTGGTCGATGTTATTGTAATTCAAATGAAGAAATGTTGGAATTTACATGAAGTTACTATAGGACGGATGAAGAAACTGGCGATAACAAATTCAAGTGAAGAAATAGTATATTTCCATGTGTGAGTCTTAGGTATAGTGTGTATAGTTCATTGCTTTCGGTGTTAGTAAGAGTGTCATTGTAGTAATTCTATTGTTTACCTCCATTATCCACTTTCCACTTATCCACTTTGTGTAGTGTCAGATATAGTTCACTTGTAATCAGTGTTGTAGCATGGTTGTATTTCAATTTTACCTCCTCTTTTCCAAATTTTTTATCATCGGTTTTCCTGTGTTTTTATATATCATTTTTAATTTTCCTTTAAACCTATGGTGACCATTTGTTTATTCTATTTCACTATCAGCATCTGTAGTCCGGTACAGTATATTAGAAGTCTGTTTTGAAACGTGTATACGGCGTGTTTGGAATTATGGTATTAGTATATCAACAGCAAGAATGAGTAGTATTTACAAAGTCTTAAGATTTCCATTTTACCAGATTATAGGGCCTAAGGCTGATCAATTTTAATTCGTTGCCACGAGAAAGCTACATTGAGTTCTTTTAAGAACTGATTAATCCAATGGTTACAGTAGCATTGCCTTTGTACACTTGCGGATTGGAGAACGCCATCAGTCCTCCTTAGGACTACTTTAACTAATAATTTAAATTAGTAAGCATTATGTTCTATTATAAATGGCTACTGGGATGACTTTCATCATCGTATGAGAATCACTGTTAAAAAGAGAGTGGAGAAAGTTAGATCAGTCAAAAATCAACGATATCATCGAATCAATGCCTAGACGAATTGGTAATGTCATTGACAATAAGAGTGGGGCCACAAAATATTAGCTTCTTAAGAACCGTTACTGTATCATAGCTTATCAGATTATATAAGGACATTTAAATATATTAGGGACATGAAATAACATGAAAAATGCTTTCTGTATCATACTTATGTTTTATTTAGTCAAATTTAGGATGATCCACTTTTATGAAACGGAACTGTAGGTGTGAAGATTTATAAAGAAGTGAATGATATTAGATTGTGTTGTTTGTTTGAATGTGAGGTGATCAAGTGAGGGGCAGACTGTAGCAGGTAATTCATGTCTTCTATTGATTGTGGCTTCCAAGTGTGTAATAGCTTTTGCTTCAGTGAATGTTGAATGTCCTCTATGAGCATATTTAAAATAAACATAATGATTCGGTAGCATTCGAGGATTTTCAGGTCGAGTTCATTGTCTAATGGCTGACGAACACTCGAGACACAACATTCACTCAAGCAAAAGCTATTACACACTTGAAGCCAACAATCAATAGAAGACATGAATTACCTTGCTACTGTCTGCCCGTCACTTTGATCACACTCAATTTAAACAAACAACACAATTTAATATCCTTCACGTCTTTGTCGAATCTTCAACCGAGTTTGCAGACCGCCTTTGACCATCGACCTGTTAAGGAATCGGCGTGGAGCGAAGGCCCGTCAACCCCGGGCTTTGTGGCGACGTTTGTAATTCATGACTTTTTACCTTTTCGACCAATAATTTATCGCGTCAGTAAACTCTCTTTACTTGCCTGTGAAATGCATCCCTGACTCGCAACTGGTAACTATGTCAACACTAGCAAACGACTTTCTTGGTATGAATCCCTCGATTTTTTTTCAAAATAACAAGCGAAAAGGTAAAAAGAAATAAATTCCACCCTTTCACGTGCGTTTTTACGCGTCCATTTGCAGCATATCTCTGACTAGGAAACATGAAATATTAGGAAAGTCAACCAATGAGACTTTCTAATTACTTACTGCGCGGCCTACTAGAAATCTTCCTTGTGCTTACTGTTGTGTTGTTCTGACATAAAGGTTCATGGATGGCAATATGCAATCTCAAATCCATACGGAGTTCACGGGACGGCGAAAAAAACGATGAAGAGGGGCGAGGGACACCTAATCACTAAGGGCACTTTTTTTGACCTGACGTTTTTTCGACCATTCGTAGTGTTAACTGGGAATACATTCTAAAAATACTGTTGACATTGAAAAATGCAATTTTAGGTGTGCGCAAATACATGCATGTCATATGCATAATCAGGCACATATTAGTTCAATAGCTTCAGGAGCGGCGAATTTTCCAGGCATTTCATTCAACTTCTAGTATATTATAGGCTATAATTATTCGAAAGTTTTACGTATGTTCAAGTATAGCATTTTAAATATTCCGCCATTTGAAATCTATTAGACTTTTTTATTGGAAAACTTTTGAGATTTCATTTATAAAAACATGTAGATTCCGACTCGAGGCTGAAACATACTCAAAGTGAAAGAAAGACAAATGTTCATGAAAGTGATAATTGCTACCGCATATAGGTCATATAGACAATCAAAATGCCGTAAGTCAAAATTTCCAAAACAATTTAGTTATCGTGGTTGCCTTTCATGGATACCATAGCCTATGCTCCGATTGATATACCTGTATATCTGGGTGAATTCGCTTGATTGTGTATATTTTGTGGTATATAATTTCATCGGTTTCCATTTAGACGTACGCCAAGTGTGGCCCTACTGTGGAGTAAATAGCATGATAAACACATGGCTCTTATACTTATTAGAAGGAACCCACCATACTGCCACACTGAAGACGCCACATACGTGCAAGTACTGATAATGGGACCCGTCAAAAGCTTTCAGGACACCTGGATGCTAGTGATAGGGTTTCCTAGAAGACAAACAAATGGACTTTTCAATACGGAAGGTCCTTAAAAACTGATGCGAGGGTGAATATAAATTACATTCATGTGCCATGGGAAATATTCGCGGTAGAATGCTAATCCACAGATTTTTTGAGTTATCTCTAAGGCCTCTTAGAGATAATTCACAGTCGCTTGACATGTCGCAGACATATCCCTTATTACAACAAATGAGTTAATTCTGCTTTTTACTTGTTTGCTTTATCCTCACTGTCAAAACTATGACATAATTTTCTCCAGTACCACGCTTGCGGCAATTCATTTTCAACCTTGAATGGGATGAAGAACGGACAAATGATAACTTGCAACTCATCGTGGATCTTTGGCTCTGCCAAATCAATGAGATGTCTGAAAATTCCGAATCAATTAATTATGGAGAAAGGCATGAAAAGTAGTTGATTTTTTAGGGGGCACGTGCCCCTGGTCATCTGTTTCGAGCGCCTGTGTAGATGCCTGATACAATACAACTTATACAGGTTAGGCCAAGGGCTGTGTTTGAATATTAATACGCGACGAGCCACCTAAAATTTTTTACTGACACTTTCTAACCGCCTATTTAACTTGCACGTGGAAATGCTATTTGAATGCTATTCATCAAGTTTCTTGCCAGTGTCATTATTACCGGTCATCAGAGTGTACATGTATTAGTTATTGCCACTGGGAGCAAAAAACCAGTCGAAGCCGCGTAGCGCGGATGGGTTCAGTGCGATAACTAAATTATCGGCACCGCTATTGTGCACGGTGGTCACACAAATCTTCCCTTTTTCTTGTGTGAGCTTGGGTGAGCACTGGGTAGCACACGTGCCAGGACGCTTCAGGACCGCTCTGGCATTGAAAACAAGAACTGGACATTTCTCTCGTGTAGTTGACCAGCACATTCAAGAGAAGATGAGAAGTTAAATATGTAGTCAGAAGTTCACGGTGTTGTATCTTAGTGCCTTGCTTTTATTTTAGATGATCTCCACATGAGGTCTACCGTTCAAACATAAAACGTTATTTGATTGTTCGTTTAAATTCACTTCGATTTTATTGATAATTTCTAAGTGTGATGTAGGGATTTTTATGGAACGGTTGTGAAGAGCAAGCGTCATAACGCTTGGGAATAGAAACCGGGAGTAATTATTCTCTCTATGTGATGACAGCGAATGGGGCTAATTGAATGGTGGGATGTCTGCATCGAGATGAGGAGAAGATGATTAGAATCAAACACTTAGATTTTCATTGAAGTTAATTACTATATAGCTTATTACTATATAGCTAATTACTTATATAGCTATATAGCTTATATAGCTTATATAGCTTATTACTATATAGTTAATTACTATATAGCTTATTATTCACGGAGACTGGAATATTGCCTAGCACTATATAGTTCCATGTTTTTGCTGTACTTCATTGCTGTATCAGGGATGACGCTTTTGCGATCATTAATAAACGTTATTACCACTTCATATGTGATCATTTTGGAGGAGTGAGAAAGTCTCCAGGTTTTCCTTTGGTGTGTTATTACTTTTCCACCTATTTATGTGCAACTGTATCTGAAGTAGTATT